>CM053502.1:116624524-116830295 GCA_028627145.1 Eidolon dupreanum | reverse complement strand
TGTAACACCTGTATGTGAATCTATACCAGCTTAACTTTAAGAACATATAAAAACTATCCTCCTTCATAGCTCTGACCTTAACACGGTGTTGATGTCAACAAATTACATCTTTATACACTGTATGTCCAAAAACATAGACTAATAATTTTTTTTACTACATTAGTCTCTTAAGTCAAATAAAAAACAAACAGTGCAGCTGCAAACAAAAGTCACAATAGTACTAGCTTTTCAAAAAAACTTATTTATTTTTATTTATTTGCTTAAGCGAAGCAACCCTTGGTTGACCTCACAGAGTTCAAGGACTTTGTCAGCTTACAATCCTTTATTTTTTATTTTTTATTTTTTACATCTACAGCACCTGGTATTCCTAAGTACTAACCATCCAAGTACTAACCAGGCCCGACCCTGCTTAGCTTCTGAGATCAGACGGGATTGGGCTTGTTCAGGGTGGCATGTCCATAAACTGTAGATCCTTTTTTAAAATTTTTCTTTATTCTGGGGGTTGACAGGAAGTAAACTGATCCTCTTGCTTTTGTTTTCCAATGTAGTAAAGCTGAGTAAGTTCTGAGGAGGGGGAATCAGGTCAGGGTTAGCACAGCACCTGGAAGCCTGTTCTCACCCTTTCCTTCTTCTGATTGGCTCCTTACCCTTAAATATGATTGGCAAATTTAAATGGATTTTTATTTCTCTCTCTTCAAATCTGTTGCTATATAATCATAAGCTAAGTGTCTAGAATTTTGAGACTAATCAGAGCCTGGTACATTTAAAGCTTCCTGGAGAAATAAGATCTAAAAGAACGAAAGGGAAAGAAGGAAGGAAGTGACTCTGAACACAGGCAATGACAAATTTTGCAATTCAAAAAAAGTGAGTGCATGTTATACTTCTATCATTAGAGTAGAGGGCAGAAGAAACAGAAGATAAATGTAATGGGATCACGTGAAGGGAGTGCATTTACCAGATGTGGTAAAGAGTTCGAATTTATAGATGCAGTTTTACAAGACTTAAAAGTTTAGCTTTGAAGTCAAAGCTTGGATTTCGAGCCTGTGGATAGCTAGTTTTGTTACTCTGGCAAGATGCTTAGTCTCTGTAAGGTTCAGAATATACTCATATTAGCAATAGTATATATTATACTATTCTGTCAAATGGATAGAAATATATATACTTGCAAAGGCACTTTTTATGTTATTCAGTCCCTTTGTATGCTCTTCACCATTACTATCATTATCAGTGTTATTATTTAATCCAAAGATGACTGGGAGCAATTACATTTGGCTGACTAGGTATTATAATGTATTATATAGCAGGTATTCAATAAGCATTTAACAAGTAAACAAAAGTGGTAATGTATAGACCACTTAGGAAAAGTTTTGTTAAGAATGCATGTATTACATGATATACAGTGTTTAAAAAACATGCACAAGATGTTGTGTTAAGCAACATAGCAGTAAAATTAAACATTCATATTCATTTTCTGCCTTATCCATTGCCTTAGAGGAGTGATGAAGTAGGATTTGAATGTGGCTAATGATAATCATTTCTGGCTATTTATTTCCATGCTCACTAGTTAAAAAGTTAAAGCATTATCCTAAAAAGTAAGAAAAAGTAAAAATAATGCTGTATCACTCTACCCAGCATTTTCAGTAAAGATAATTTTGAAGTAAGGAACAATTTGAGAATTTCTTCACATCTTTTAAATGAAAATGAGTATTCAGGCCTTATGGGCTTCACATTTATCAGTCAGCTTGAATGAACAAAAAGTGTCTTCTTTTAAACTCCAAGACTCAAAAATCACTATGAAGGGCTTCTCTTGTTCATTGATTTTAATCATACCATGTAGGGGAGATGGAGAAAACAGCCTCAGAAGCTGAATGAAATGGGCTGTGGCACTTAGTGTTATAATGCCAATATCACTTCCTCAATTGTTACACTAGGAATCTTTAGTTTGAAGGCTGACACATATGATGACAATGGCTTTTCAACTCTCTCCAAAGTATGCTCAGCTTCCTGTTTTTAGAGCTCTATGTCTCTCTCTACCAGGGGGTAATTTTGCAGGCTTCTACTTAGGGAACACAATTCATGGACAGCATTAGACTCTACAACTGCAATAAAAGGCTCATTGAATGAACACAAGGTTACCTGACACATATTAGAGTCTGACCTTTTTTTTTTTTTTTTCCCCAAATTCTAAACTGAATGTCATTCTTTGAGCCCTATATCTTCTCTTTTCACCCCCAGGAATTTGAAGTATTATTTATATCAGGTAGCAGAAGATGTCTGTTTAAAGAAGGAAAAGTCATTTTCCCCCTAAAGAAAATTGAGTTTGAATAGCCCAAATTTCCTAGAAGCTCAAACATCAGGCTTGTTCAGGGTGGCATGGCCACAGACCATGGACCGTGGCTCCACTGGGGCATGAACCCAGAACCTTCTGTGCGTAAAGCGGATGTGCTAACCAGTATACTACAGAATCATGTCCAAGAAATAAACTTTTAAAAATCTATCTTGAACTGAGTAATTCAGGTATCATTATCTCTTTAAATCATGTTAGATGATAAAAAGTAACAGTACAAATAATATCAAACCTCAGGTTTGTCCTCAACATCCAACACATACCCTTCTAAGGGACTCTTTTCTTGTCCATCTCTTTTTAATGCATGCCTGCCATTTCCTCTTAAATTAGGGTTTTTTCATCACAGTCCTCTGTTTTCCTAAATGCAACCTAGCCATAACTCCGTTATCCTTGATGGCACATGGTGCCATGAGGAAGCAACCACGTTAACAAGTAATTACATTGCAATATGACAATTGCTATGGTGGAAGTATGTATAAATTGCTTGAGATGATGAAAAAAGGATGGCATCATGGAAATCTCAAAATGAGCCTCAATATAAAGTCTGTTTGGAGTAAATGGAGAGGAGAAGAAAGAAAAAAGAAGCCCAGGTTAATATGGACAGTAGAGTCACCAAAGGCCAAAGATGCGCAGGGATTTTTCGCAGTTCACAAGGCTATATCAAAAACCTGATCATAAATCTATGCAGAAATAGCATATTCCCTTCTAATTCCTCCTAATACCATTTTTTTTCTATTATCAAGGTGGAGCATAGACTGACATCTCTCCAGCAAGCCTCTTCGTCATCTCTCCGTGCTGTTGACCTGGTCATCATCAAATGGATCTTTCCTGTTAGAGTTCTTAAGCCAGACAATTCAGAGAGAAAAAAAAAAAAGTTCTCATAGACAGGGTTTCTCACTAGCCTTACAAATCCCATGGGTTATACACAAGTGGACATCATGGCCAGAATAAACAGTGCTCCTTCCTAGAGCCCTAATAGCCAATTCCTGATTTGCTCCAACAAGTTTGTACTTAATCACATTGACTGTGATTTTAAAATGTCATGGCATTCTAAAGTATGTTTACTTACAGTAGAAAATTATTTCTTTTTTCTAGCTTTACAAAAAAACAATGAGAAATCTGAATAATATTACAGAAATACAGTAGAGTCCCCCCCTGCATAGTTTCACTTTCCATGGTTTCAGTTACCTGTGGTTAACCATGGTTTGAAAGTATTAAATTAAAAATTCCAAAAATAAACAATTCATAAATTTTAAATTGCATGCCGTCCTGAGTAGCGTGATGAAATCTCACGCCGTCTCACTCCCTCCTTCCCCAGACATGAATCATCCCTTTGTCCAGCATATCTGCACTGTATACATTCTCTGCCTGTTAGACACTTAGTAGCCATCTACGTTATCATATTGACTATCACAGTATCACAAGGCTTGTGTTCAAGTAACCCTCATTTTACCTATTAATGACTCCAAATCATAAGAGTAATGACAATGGCACATCAGATATGCAAAAGAGAAGCCATAAACTTCATCATAGGTATGTATGTACAGGAAAAAAACATTATATATAGGGTCCACTGCTACCCAGAATTTCGGGCATCCCCTGGGGGTCCTGGAACATATCCCCTGCAGATAAGGGGGGACTACTGTGTATTTACTGCCACATTTTTAGGCTTACACATATTTCAGAAAAACCTACTTACTTATCCTTCTACCTTCAGACTAAGAAAACATGCACTCTCAAACCATACTTACCAGGAGGTTCACCGTACAGGTTGAAATATATAGCTAGTATGAAATTAAAGTTGTGTCACTAAACAAGTGATCTAAAGAAAAAAAAATGCCCACTATAGGTCTCCTAATAGACTTTAACATAAAAAAGGAGTTATAAGACAGCAAAATCTTCTGAGAAATAAAAACTCTGTAACTAACATAGAAAGAAATGGTAAGGAGGCTTTGGTAGTTAATGGCCCGGTATGAACATTAAAAAAAAAAAAAAAAAAAAAAAAAAAAAAAAAAAAGCAGGCCCAGATTGTGTCTGGCATTAAAAAATAATGACATTTGAATTGAGTGCTTGCTTTATGTGCAACTGTAACACTTAAGAAGGTGTTATTTCATATATAACTAAAGTTAGTTTGTGATACACAATTTTAAAATACATAGGCCTCTCAGTAATTAAAACTTAATCTCATTTTCCATTGTGAATTTGGCATACAATATACTCACTAAAGCAAAAATAATTCAGGAATATTTTACCATTACTATTTCTGCAATGAAATATAATGTGTTTTAAATATTAGCAATCAGAAATTAAAGCATCATATTTTTAAGATGATAGATTTATCAAAAAATTCCAATCAACATAAAAATTATCAGACTTAATAAGAAAGTTCACTAAGTGATTAGATACTAAAAGATAAACAATCAAGAATTTTCCCATATGTCAGCAAATACTATTTAGAAAATTTTTTAAAAACACTAATTTAAATACAAAGGAAATATAAAAAAATTACATAAAATTCCCAGGAATAAAAAATTTTAATTTTAAGTAATTTATAAAAATAAAAGTCTAATATTTGACTAAGGAATGTAAAAAAGGATTTGAGTAAGTATTGAACCAAATTATGTTCATTATTTAGAACACTCAATATTGTAAAGATATTGATTCTCTAAATATTAATTTTTTTATATAGTTATCTAATATGCTTCAACAAAAAGTCAATATGAAATTTTTGGCATATATTGAGTTGATTCTAAAGTTGTTTTTAGAAAAATAAATAGACAAAATAAAGAAGAAATTTTGGGGTGGAAACAAGCAAGGGAATGTTAATTAGTACTTTAAAATTTTAAAATATAGTATAAGATCAAAATATTATTATATATTATGGCTAATAATATACAATAAAGTAAAAGATGCTGAAAATAGAATTAAATGTAAAAGTTCATATTCTTAGAAATCAATAACCATTCAATAAATAGTGCTAGAATAACTGTTTATAATATAGAAAAAATATGTAGTCTTCACATTTAGAGAGCGAATTTTAAAACCTGAAACCATATTTCAAAAAAAGAAAAGAAACTATAAATAAATAGTTAATATGGTTTGTGAAAAGAGAAAAGGCTTTAAAAACAAAATAAAAATGAAAAGATTAGTTGATTTACTTTATAAAAATTTTAAAGTTCTGTGCATAAAACACACACACACACACACACACACACACACACACACACACAAAACATTAAAAGGAAGGGACAAAATACTCCTAAAATATATAGCTAGGAATAGGGGAAACTGATATTCTTGATGTACACAAATTGTTTAGAAAAATAAAAATATACTGAAAGAAAAATGGTCAAATGTAATTTTAAAAAAATACTGAGTAAACAAAATCTTACCCCATTATAATTAAAGCCTCCACATTTAAACAAGGATGATGTAAATTTTTCAAAGTCTGGCAAAGATAAGCCAATTGTATGCATGGTTGCAAATGTTGTAAGAAAATAAACACTTGTTTCTCCTTGGTGGAGGAATATAAATTGCCCATTCTGCAGGGCCATTCAACAGTATTTATGAAAACCCTTGAAAAGAGACCTATGTCAATACTAGGAAACCATCATGGTATACCAAAGCTCATTCATTCTTAAGAGAGGTTCTGAGTACCTCATCATGGAGAGAGGGAGTTTCTCCACCACACACCAGCAAGCAATGCTTCAGGATACCAGTTGAGTGTCCTGCAATTCAACTCACTTCTAACACTACCTGAAGATAGCATCATATTCCACAGGTTAACATCTCAGTCCTACAAGACTGTCTCTGCCCCCATTTCAGATGCTAATCACAATCACCTGTGCTTCTGATTGACTGGTTATCGATCAGAGGTTCCAAGGATCCTTTCCTAAGGTTTGATTAATTTACTAATGGCTCACAGAACTCAGAAAAACATTTTATTTGCTACATCACCAGTTTATTATAAAAGGACACAACCCAGGAACAACCAGATGAAAGAGATGCACAAAATAAGGTATGAAGAAAAAGCCTAGAGCTTCCATTCCCTCTCCAAATATGCCACTCTCCTCAAATCTCCACATATTCACCAACAGGAAGCTCTAAATCCCTGTCCTTTGGGGATTTTACTACGGTTTCATTACAAAGGTATGATTGATTAATCGTTGGCCATAGAGACTGATTCAACTCCAAACCCTCCCCCTTCTCCCTTACCCAGAGGTCAGGGGGTGGGACCGAAAATTCTAACCTTCCAATCACATAGTTGGTAAGCAGCCCATCCTTGGGTGAGGTCTGAAAATTACCTTATTTAAATAACAAAAGATACCTTTACAGTTTTCAACACTTAGGAAATTCTAAGAGTTTTAGAAGCTCTGCGCCAGAAAGGGGGGGGGGGGAAACATCATATACATAGTTATTATAAATCACAGTATCACAATACTATAGAATAAAAATCCTGATGTAAAAGTATATTTTTGACATGGGAAAATGACAGAAAGCTAAGTGAGGAATAAAAAAACAGGTTACAAAAGAGTATGACAAAAACAATTCTTTAAATGGATAAATGTATGACTAAAAAGACATATAACAACATATTAATCATGGTATTCTCTGGATGATGAAATTATCAATAATTCTGTTTCATTCTATTTGTTTTCCAAATTTTTGCACTGAAAATGTCTTTTATTTAGAATTAGGCAAAAACACTAACAACAAATCCCACAAACAGAAATTGTGTGGACACCTGCGGTAGTTAATTTTATGTGTGAACTTGACTGGCCACGGATACCCAAATTAATTTATCTTAGGCGTGTTTATGAGGGTGTTTCCAAATGAGCTTAGCACTTGAACTGATGGACTTTGTAGCATCACTGCCCTCTCCAATGTGAGCGGACTTCATCCAGTCCCTACAGGGCCAGGAGAGAACAAAAGGTGGGAAAAAAGGGATTTGTCCTTTTCTTTCTGCATCACTGATGTTGCTGGGACATCCCACTTATCTCTCTGGCTCTTGGACTGGGGTTTACTCCCCCAATTCTTAGACCTTCTGACTTGGACTGAATTACACCATCAAACAATGAGCTTTCCTAGGTCTCCAGCTTGCAGAGAGCAGACTATGGGACCTTTTAACTTCCATAATTGTATGATCCAATTCCTCATCATAAATATATATGACTATTCTTACACAAAATACATATACGTAAATATGATATTTTATTGATGTGTGTGTGTGTGTGTGTGTGTGTGTAATTGTATACTGGTTCTGTTTCTCCAGAGGACCTTGGCTAATACGATACCTGCAATACAATCTAAACACTGGTGGAGCATAGATTCCTGTGCTCTTGATTTAAGCAAAAAAGTTAAAAACTGATTATTAAGCTAACGCAAGTAATCCATCTGTCTATCATCACTCAAATAAATATCTAGATAGATGGCTCCATTTTTCATTTGAAAATTGTTGTCCTGGAATTGTGGGGACACAGGCTGATCTGTAAGTTCAGAATGTGTCTAAGTACCATTGACCATGTGACTAGATCCATATATAAAACAGAACGTCCAGAACAGCTGAGGCTTTCCTCATCAGCTAGCTATGCTTTAAGAGATCACGTAAGTCATTTTACTAAAATCAAAGTGGCAGCCATTCTCAGCAGTCCTCTGCTACCACTGAGGGAGACAAGAGAGGTGCTAACTCAGTTACCAACTGAGCACCAAACTAGAAAATGAAAAACTGAATCACAGGATCTGAGAAAGAATAAAACAGTAACACACAACTTGAATCAACCAGAAAGTTTACATTTCATCAATTCTAGAGCTATTGGGTGTACACCTTTGTGCTATGGTGCTCCTGGTTTCTTCTGTGTTAGCTGAAGCTTATGTCAGAGTGATAAATTCTATAAATTCTACCTTCTGTTTAACTCTGCTCCCCTTGCCCTAGTTTATAATCATTGTTTTTCCCCTGCCTACTGCCATGACTTTGTTATATATCTCTTTTTCTCACACTATCATATTTCTATTCTAGAGGTTCCAAAGGGAGGCCACATACCCCAAAGGCTATGAAGTTAACTTCCTAGGGTACTAAAAGAAATATTAGGCCTTCCATTTATATTTATTTTTATTCCTCAAATTTAATGAATATAAAATAAAAAATAATGCACTTCCTCATATATATATTAGGAAGATAAGACTAGTACTTGTTTCACAGAACTGCTGTGAGGATTAGTTAATATAGAACAGTGCCTGGGAAAAAGTAAATTCTAAATAAAGATTGGCTATAATTATTAACAGGTAAGTCAATGCTAGCACCCTCTGTTGCAGTAAGCCACCAGTTTCTGGTGATGTGGGAAGTATCCTGAGGGGAAGAGGGAACTCCACGGATAGTTGACAGTGAAGAGCCTTTCAACATACTGCCTCCCAAAGCTGTTAAAATAAGGTTTTGATGATATTCAGTTTTAGTCAAACTAATCATTGAATAGTGACAAAACGATCTCTGCACCAAAAAATAAATTAAATAAAACAGTAAATTGAAGATCTCACTGAAGAGTCAAGTCCACGCACATAGAAGAAAATTGGAGCACTGATGTTTTTAAACAGCCAGTTTCTGAGGTAGAAACATGATGAATTAATCAAATCTAATGTGGATTTATAATTTTCTCCCAATAATAATACTGGTGACTATAAAATTTCTTACCCACAGGTTAAAAACCTAAGGAATGGATTTTTTACTTAAGAGTTTTTATGAATATTATCAGTGGATATAGAGCTGATTTATTAAAAATTAAAAATTCTACAACTTTTCATTAGTTAATGAGTGCCTGATATCAGGGAAAAATAGAAATTTTCATACAAATTTTAATACAAACTTTTCATAATTGAAGTACAGGATTTGAAACTGAATAAATATCATGAAAATTTAATAAAATCATGAAAATCGAATAAATATTATAACAATTTCTAATTTTATATTAGAAAGAAAATTATTTTACTGTTAATAAAGTTCCTAAAAATTAATAATGAAATCTATTTCATTTCTCTTTTGTATAATATTATGATATACATAATTTTATTTCTCTAATATTAGTAACATACTTTATAAACAATAAATACGTAGTGAGTTTATGATTAATGAGAAAATCTGAGAAAATAAACACTACTGTAGTCTTTAATTCTCACAACTGCTAAAGTTATTCTCTTAATACACATTTGAATCATGCCTTACGCTTTTTTAAAAAATTGTTAATGGCTCCCTATGGCCTAATGAATAAAATGCGAACTCTTTAGCAAAATATGTGAGTGACCGGGTCAAACATTTTCAGCCTAATATCTATCTGGCCTTTCCCATTCCCTCAGACATAATTAATTTCCCATATCTCCAATGCGCTTGACCTGCAACTCCAGCATAGCACTCATTTTACTCTGCAGTATTATTAGAAGTTTCTGTGGAATAGTGACTAGAACTGTGGACAGAGTCAAGAAACCTCTAGATGTAATCAACTCTACTGTTGCTTAACTACAAGACTCTGACTTGGCACTTTATTTGCGCTTCAATACTTCATGTTTAAAATGGAGATAATGAGATACTGTTAGAAAATAATATACATATATTTTCTGTTAAGCTGTCTATCTCCAGCAGTCTCTCAATAAATACTAGTTGAATCAATATACCAATGAGTAAATAACCCATTTTAAGAGATAGATTTAGACCCAAAGTGAATTACTTTATATTCTTTATATATTACTTTATATTCTTATTTATACAGATCTCTAAGGAACTCAGGGATTTTGATTAGTGAAATATACAAATTAATAGGGATGCTAGGTGTTACACAGCGAAATGACTAATTTTCAAGAAATGTAAATGTAACAAACACACAGTTGTAACTTCATTTAATCACCTTTAATTATTTCCAAGACATTCAAATTTTACCGCTACTTAATAGCTATAGCATTTAATTTTTTTCTGCTTCTATTTTATTTTAGAGCTGTCTTTATTTGGTTTTCAAAAATCTTTACCACTTACCGGAAAAGAAGGAATTTGGGTGTTAAGTGGCAAAGAAAATCTAGTGTAAGTCTTCTTTCTAATGCTCCTCAACATGTGGCAGAAGGCGCTGTGGTTAAGTTTACCTTAGACCTTTCTTAGGAAATTTCATTAACCAAGCAATTAAAATAAAGTGTAATTAAGTGTAATTAAATTTTTACAAAGTATGTGACCATATAGCCTGGTAGATGGTGTAGGACTCTGGGAATTAATCAACTTTTTCACTAACGTATATTGCAAAAGATGAAGCTTGAGACTTTTGGCAATCAAAGAGAGCAATGAAAGGGAGTTGAGTTTGATATAAATCAATGTTGTCTTTCTCTACACTCTACACACTCAGAGCAGAAAGCAATCTGTAACCACACAACCTTTCCAAATACACATATATATAGAAATAAGGAAAAAATACCCTATGAGTATATGCATGATTTAAATAACAAATAAAACTTCAAACTTGTCTGAGTTCATGTTGATGACTAAAAACAATGTTTATGACACACCAGAAAGGCATCTATTTATACATATTTATGTATTAAGTAAATGTAGTGTGATCAATATTTTGAGTAAAATAAAATACGAACATATGTCCGTAAATATTCCAGCAGCATTTCTCTAGGTGTATTGCATGGATATATTTCACGGAAAGTGTCACAGAAATTCATTTGTGGATGGAGTCAATACAAAGGCAAAAACAATAACTCAGTCTCTATAGAATACTGGATAGATTTAATGCCTCTTGAATCCAAACCAGGAATATACTGAAATCCTCTGGCTGAAAATATTATTAATGAAATTATTACACTGAAATCTTGTCTTGTTTCTAAAAATGCTTAAAGACCCTGGAGAGCCCATCACAGAATTTACTAGCAGGCTTCAGATATAAGAGCATTCACATTTAGTTATCCTCCAAAGCAGAACAAAGACAAATCCTGAAACCTGGATTCTAGAAACAGAGAAAAAGGATGTAGAGAAAGGAAAGTATACAGTGAAGCTCTAATATCATTTATAGATTTTAATTCAACTTTTATCTCAGTAGGTGGACAGAAGACTCCTTGACCATAGATTGAAGATACCCCACAAGAACCTTAGTTATTAAGGTAAATAAGACTTTTTAAAAATTATAATACTTGTCTGAGGGAAATTTTTCAACAAGTTTAAAATGCACTTAAGCTTTTCTAATTTTGAATTTTCAAATGACTTTGAGCCTGCTGGTACTGGAAACCATCTTTAGAAAAATCAAGTTCTATTTGTAAGAAAAAAATATTAAAAAGATTTGTCATGACCACTCCTGGTCCTACCTGACATCCACAAAACTGTCCTTAAGTGAGTAATTAAATTAATGAACAATTAAATTTTTTCCCTAAAATGTATATAAATTTAAATATCAAAGTAAATATATCATGAAATGTATTTTGAACATTTTAATTCACTTTCTGTGAACCCAAATTAATCATTTTCTAAATCTGTGAAAACAAATTGATGTACTGGGATGCATTGGGTAAGTTGGCTATAAGGGCATTATTTAGCATATCCCATATAAAAATAATTTATGATACTGAAAATAGTGTTTTTTCCCAGAGTTTATTTTTATAACTAAAATATATCTTATGAATACATTCAAAAGTATACACAAAGTCATGGAACAAGATTCATTATACTTTAGAGATATTTACTAAAATACTTACTGGTGAAGTGATATGTTGTCTGGGATTATCTTCAGAGTAACCCAGAGATGGCAGTTAAAGTTAGAGTGGGTTATAGAAGAAACAACATTAGCTGTGGGTTAATAAATGTTGAACTGAGATAATAGGTACATGTGCATGTATTCTGTCTCAATTTGAAATATTATGTAATAATGTTTTAAAAATTATATAAACATTAAATACTGTTTGTTAAAGAAGAATGAAAACAAGCTAAATATTCGTCAATAGAATAGAGAACTTGTAATAAGAATGTATTACAATCATATATCAAAGTAGTACACAGCTCTTTAAAAAAAGACTCTGTCCATTTGAGCTGATATGACTATATTATAAAATAAAATAGAAGGTGCATTAGTGAATATAGTATGTTCTTATTTGTGGAAAATGTAGCAATGGTGATATATATATATATATGTGTATATATATATATATATATATATATATATAGATAGATAGATAGATATATACACACACACACACACACAAATACATATATGTGTGTGTGCATATGTGTGTGTGTGTATACACATATATATATAAATAGACAAGTATATTTTTAGTTTTCTAATGCCCCAAATCGCCCCAAAATTAGTAACGTAAAACAATACAAATTTATTCTGGAAGTCAGAAATCCAGACTGGATCCTACTGGGCTAAAATGAAGACATGAACAGAAAGGGGGATATCTGGCAGATCTGACAAGCTCAATAAATAAAAGTAACCACATGGGACACTGTTATGAAGGTAGAATTCTTAACCAAGCAGGTTATGTTAGGAAGTCATGTCCTAAGGCCTATATGATAGATTAATCTTTACCTTGTGCAAGGCCTATCCATTGTTTTTGTGCATCTAGGATAACATATTCAAAATGTCAGAATGATCTCTTCTCTAGACCACGAGTGATAAACATCTCGTACCAGGGCAGTATGACAATAACATTCCTCATTATTATCTTTTATCTACATACTTCTGTCAACCATGTATGTTAAATGTTAATTATCTTGCACCTACCAATGTAAAAGAAATATATATCTCTCCATTTCACTTTTTATCCAATCCTAGAGATTTCCCCACTTTACTTTCTACTGCCTCCTTAATCTACACATGGACCAATGAATTTTAGGTAACCTTCCTACATCTTCTCCTTTGATTCTAAACACATAAAATAAACTGTAAAACTGGTACTCCTTTGAGCATTTTCTCAATGCTTTGAGATTTTGCTTCCAGGTCTGGCCCTGATTCTCGCCTCAAATAAGCTCTTTAAACCTTTATTTAGGTTTGGAATTTCTTTTATGGACAAAGATATTAGATGAGTTACATTCCTTTTGGATGTTCTAAGGAGAATTCACTTCCTTACCTTTTCTAGCTTCCAGAGTCCATTTCTATTTCTTGGCTCATGACCCCTTCCACCATCTTTAAAGCCAGCAGAAATAGCATCTTCAAATGTTTCTCTGACTCTGACCCCTCTGCCTCCCCCTTATAAGGACCCTGACAATTACACCGGGCACAACTGGATAAATCAGACTACTATTCTCATCTCATAATCCTTAAATTAATCATATCCACAAAGCCCCTTTTCCCATGCAAGGTAAAATAGTAATAGATTTCAGAGATTAGGATATGAATATCTTTTGGATAGGGGTACTATTTTATCAGATATATAGATATATAGCTTTCTAGAGATACATAAAAACCAATAATACTGGATTCATCTGGAGAAAGAGACTACAGTACTGTTGGTCTGAGATAGGAAAGAAATTAACTGTTTACTGTATAGTATTTTGCACTTTGAATCTTGCATTCATGTATGCATATTTTAAAGCATTATGTTGAAAAGTTCATCAAAAATAGTTGATCATTTAGACCAAATGTTAGGAAAATATGGTCTATCCTGGTTACCACCTTCACTCTCAGGTACCACAAAGTGGTAGGTGCAGTAGTGTAGGAAAGCAGAAATGTTCTTTTATCTGTGGTTAAGAGAACAAAAGTGTCACAACAGCTACTTGGTTTCACGAAGATGGATAGCATATGTGCAACCAGTCAGAGCAGTTGAGGAGAGAATTTTAAAGGTTCACAAGTATAAAGAGAAGAGTCAGAACCAAGCCTGAATGGGCATGAGCAGTAGTGAATGAACAGACAGCAGTACTAATAAATGGCACATGCACAAGCTTGGTTTGCTAAGTCCTAATAGAAAAATGACCAGCAGTCATGAACTTTATTTACCTTTGCTTTATACAATGACCTAGAAATTGCAACAACCAAATCTCTTTTCCATTGTTTTATTCCCACTTCCCTACATATGAAATATTGCAATGAAAACACCGGTTTTAAAGTTTGCTCTATTTCTGTTTTTTATCATTAACATTCTGCACAGCATGCCTCAGAAAACATAAAATGAGATGTTCAGATTCTAATTCTTATAGATAAATTAAAGAGGGAGCCAGGAAAAGGTAGTAGCTTAGATACCAAATTTGTGAATGAACAATATCATGTTTCAGTGTGAGACTGATATCTCAGTTGCAATTCATCCTGCAAACTCTGTTCTTTAATCTTACTATTTCCCATATTTTATGAAAGTATAAAAATTTATTCAAGTTTGTACTTATGACAATTTTGTATTCTAGCCTATTTCTGAAGATAAACAAATCATGTTTACATGTTTTAAAAACCCACCAACATTTCTATGATTTTATAATATAGTACATACACAAACCTATGTATTCAATTGAAAATATTTTCATATTAACTGTTTAATCCTATAAAATATATATGAGCAGATGGGCTATTTCTCAGCATCACATAGTTATTCTTAATTGTTATACTCTTTTCCCACCTCTTATTAGTAAATTCAAACTATAAGGAATTTTGCCCTAGAGAGAAGGAAATGGAAGATAATATTTTGAGTCCTTCTTATGTGCCAGCACCATTTTTCTATGTATGTCATCTAAGCCTCATGAAAACCTTGTTAAGGATGGTGTCATCCTCAGTTTACAAATGAGCAACACAAAACACAAGAATTAACTAATTTGTTTAAGACTGGTGATTAAGCTGATGATTTAAACGAAACTAACAGATTCCAAATCCACATATGCTATGTCCCCTGCACAACATAATCATTCCCAAACTACTTCCCTGTGAAAGTAGGAATGTATCTAAAAGAATAGGAAGACAAAAACAGTTTTCAATCCTGATATCACTGCTACATTACAATTATAACCATAATTTAAATTATATAAGGAGTAAGAATGATAGCATATGATGATCTAAACATAGACTGAAATTTGACGGCAGATGGCTAAGGTCGAAAAGTTCAGTAAACTGATGTATTCTCTAAAGAGTCTCTTGTTTAAAGAGGCAGAAATTGCTGACTTCCACAAGGGTCCACATGCTATTGGTGAAGTCTTATCTCTTACAGAGGTTATTTGGGCTCATTCTTCCTATTTGTGTGGGAGATTCTCAGCCAACCAAGAACCACACTTTCCCTAAGGAGTGAGCATCATCTTTAAGATGATTCACAGCATACTAAAAAAATTTTAATTAACACTTGATTATTACTTCTATTTTGTTTCAATGATTAGCTTTTACAGCTTCCTTTCCTAATGGTTTCTTATAGCCTTGGAGGGACTTGTACTCAAAGCCTCCTGAGAGAGGCAGGCTAGGAAAACCTCAGGCATTTCCCACAACCACTATGCCCAAAGTGCAGTGAATTTCGCAGCTGTAGAGACTAATGTGTCTGCTGGCAAACAGAATTCAATATTTTACCCTTTCTCATCCCTTCTCTCCTGGCCCCAGGAATGCTGTGGATTTCCAAAAGTGTCTCATAACACTATTCAATTCTAAATCAGTCTTCATAAATCTCTTTCATAGCTTCATCTACTTTCATCGACAATTTGTGATTGCTCTTTCAAAACCTTTTGACAAATTTCTTTCTCATAGCTGTCCTTGTACAGCAATTCTCACTGACAATGAGTTGAAGTCTACTGAATCTTTGAATGCCAGCCCTTTCACCACATTCTTGCATCATTAGTTAGAAACTCATCTTCCTAGCACACATTCTCTGTGGGAGGGCAAAGGAAATTAAGATTTCTAAGTGTATTTATGAGTTGTATGTGAAAGTGATATACATGTTTATTTAAATTGTATTTTTGCCCGAGCAAGGTTTTCATAAAAACTAAGGTCTGCCTTGCATTTGGAAGAGGTAGTCAATTTATTAAGTAATTATACTAAACAATTTGTGAATAACAATAGGTAAACCAGAACATGAGAGAACACATCTTTCAAGCATTATCTAGTAAGTAGGGGCTATTCATCACTGACTGCCATCATTTAAGCAGCCTGAAACCCGTATCGTCCCTGCAGATGCTTTTGTTTAAGAAATGTAGGGAAGGAGAAGATAAAGTGAGATGAGGTTCAGCCAAGCCCCAAGGTCTGGTTCTCACCACTGCGAATCAATGCTAATCAGCTTTATATGCCAGTCAAGTTCTTACAGTGAGAATGAAGCTAGATAACCCAGGATGACAGAGTTGACCTTTATATTGTTTTAAAATCTATCTTGGACTTACTCTCATTTTCTTCCTCATCCTATGTTGATGCCACCATTACCTTGGTTCAACAAGATTCACGATACTGTGGTCTTTTGGGTGGTTATAACGATAATAACTATTAATATTAAACATTTTTATGTAAATATTTATGTGAGCCTCACAGTAACCCAACTGAAATTTTAATCATCACTGCTTTACAGATGATGAACCAAGGCTTACAGAAGGTAAGTGTCTGAACTAAAGGCATTCCACAATTAAATATAATCCAATTCAAGCTCCCCCACCTTTTTTATTATTATTATTATTATTATTATTATTATTATTATTATTATTATTCCAAAGCTCTCTCCTGCTTCTACTATGCCGTGCTAGCTTTCCTTGATGGAAAAAGGTGATTCTCTCAAGAATTTTTTTTGATCACATAATAAGTTTTGATTCTGAATGGAACCTCTGCTTAAAATATACATAGTTCAATAGCTCCTAAATATGGTAATAATGTTTTACTATATGCTAGTGTCCTTGACTAATGTTAATTTTAAAAATTCTGTTCAAAATATTTAAATATTCTCCAAACTCTCTGTAAATCAGAAAGTTAAGTTTTTTTAAGCCTGTGGTATCTACAACAAAGTCTGCTATATTTGTTTCGAAGACTCCTAATTCCTGAGGAGAATGGCTATAGCAGAAAAATAGCCTAATTTTCTCAAAGAACTTGTTCACTGAGATACCGGGAAAACCTCACATAAAAGCCAAGGGAAGAAAATAAATTTGAAACTCAACTGTGATACTTCTTAAAAACCTTACTGACACAAAATCAATATAAGAAAATTATACTCTAGAAGACAAAGCAAGGACTATGACACTACTGTGTTGTTAGGGAAATGGAACAAACATTTATTGAACACATAAATAGACACTCAAAATTAGTACAAATATTCACAACCCTACCAGATGGGGTTATACCCAATTTCAAAGGAATTGAAGAGCTTGCCAATGGTCTTAATAAATTGTTAATGGCAGATCTCTAATTGACACATAGGCCTAAAAGATTAAAGTGTATACACATTTTACTGAGTGACTTCAACCACTGTGCAAACACTGTTTTCCTCAAATATTGTTTTACACTCTGAAAGTAAAAATAAACAATTTCCACAAAGACAAGGTTTTTCTTTAGTGGCTCTCCTTTCTTTCGGCAGGTCTCTGGCTACCATCACCACCTCCGCATCCTTCCCTTTCCTTCCTGATGTCCACTGACATCATCAGCAAAGTGATTCTTTTGGATGTGGTATCCTCGGTTTATTATTAGAGTTCTAGTTCCAATAAAATTTATCTTCCAAGCACCTTAGCCCACTGAAAATTTGCTCAAGCCAGGTGACAGTCGAATGATGGATATGTTATGTACCACAACAGTCCAAGAGGACAATTTATTTTCCCTAAATTAGGTTATAACCAGATATTCTTCTAGAGAAGGGGCAGTGCTATTTTAGCCTCTCCTTCACAAACACAGGCATCCTGAATTCAAAAGCCATGGAAGCAGGACCTGGGTTAGTAGGTTTCCCAGATTACTGTTTTCCAAAAGTCTAACTGGGTCGTAGTCATGCTGGAGGGTGAGTGACTTTTCTATTTTTTTGTTTCACTAGGGGCAAGATAAAGTATAAATCCCAGCTTCAGTGCTTATCAGCCAGGTGACTGATATAGGCATTAACTGTCCCCCCACACATACCTCCTTTTCTGAAACCCTATTTTGCTTTCATCTGTAGAATGAAAAGATCACCTACTTTGGGCTGACGTTTCAGCAAGGTCATGTATGTAAAGCTCTTAGTACAATACCTGATCCATAGAAAATGTTCAGAAAATGTCCAGTTTTCATATCTGGGTTTGAAAATGAATATTCTGGCCATTCGCTGACAAAATGTCATACTACCCTATTTTAATGATGCCTGTCCTACACATTGGAGGGCATTTATTTAAAATGATTAGTTTAACTTTAGACATGAGTAACAATGTTTTTCCACTAACCAAGATGATTTAAGTTAAGATTCAGCAGTGGAAAGTGGGAGAGAAGACAATGCAGGATTGTGACAAGGGAAGTGATGCGATTAATGGCATTGGCAATCAAAATGATTGAGGCAGTTACAGAATCAATAAAGAGTCTCCTGCCTGAGCAAGTATCTTCCTAACTGAAAGATACTTGTGTATTTGTAGATTATATTATGCCACCATGGATTTCAAAATTGATCGAAGACCTTAAAAACAGAATAATCATTCAAGTGCTGTTATTTTAGTGTGAAACCTTATATATGCATCATAATGGAAAAATCCATGTTTGGTTATAATATAATTAAAAATGTTAAGAGACATCCATGCCCTTTTACACAAGACATAGCAAAAGCAAAAGAGTAGCTATCAGCAGATGTGCATCAGCAAAGATATAGCAAACGAAGCATCATATGCAATGAACTGTAAATGCTATTCCTCAGAACATACATTTGCTATTTTTCCAGTCTCTAATAATGGAAATCAGTGAAATAATTAAAGCCTGTAAGTTTTCCTGGTGAATTTTATACATTAGGGAGGAAGGAAAAAATTATATCTCCTGCAACAATAACTAGCAAACAAGTCTTCTTAGCGTCAATGGATAAGTAATGGGCCAGTACCTAACAAATGTATTCAAGTACAAGAGGAGACATGAAAAACTGGAACTTCTTGAGTTCACTACTCAAGCCCACAAACAATGATTTCAGCAGACTTCTCACAATGTTCTGGGTCACACCAGTGCCCAAAAAGCACCTGCAGGTGAAATGACATTGTGAAACCACATATGAATATGGTAAATACACATAGCTAAAATTCAGGGGTTAGAACTATGTTCTAGAAAGTGCTGATATTTCTGGTTGCCAAGAACTTTCTTCTTCATAATCCAAAACCAGATTAAGTGAACTAATCTGAAGCTTTTCTGTAAATACCCAGGCCAGGAGAAGATCAATTAAGCCTTTAGTCTAAAAAGCTAGGACTTTGCCATGGTCTTTAATAATTATGCAATGATTACCTCTACAGCAGAGAATGTGCTATTGCCAGAAACATAAGCCAAGATAATGGTGCCAGATCCTGGTTTAAGCTTCAGTTACATCATGTATCCACCCTTCACAAACCTTTGCCTTGGCAAATATGGGTAAGCGGAGTTGGCATCAAGAATTAGCTTTAGGCAAATCTGTGAAGTTCAGGCACTCTGAACCCTCTTTCCATCATCATCTTTTACATCTATTTTCCATAACCCCCTGTAGAACTTTAATAAGCTTCTGATTCCCTTTCTATGTACTCAAGAAAAATCTCACACTCCTGGGATTTATTCTGTTAGCAATGGGGTAAACTGGTTTAATCAACAACTTGTTTCTAGGCACTTAATATGTTCTGAGCCCATAGGAAGCACTGGAAATACCATTGTTAAGACCTCATATCTACTGATGTGAATTTAACAGTATGGAGGAGAAGAGACATGGGAAGCAATGAACAGTGTACAAGAAAAAAATTAACATGAGCCATGCCCCATGTGCAAAAGGGCTTAGTAAGAAATCAGTATGAAACTGTAAAGTAAAATGATTTTTGGAGAAGACTTGAATTGAACTTTGAAGTAGGAGGAAAATAATGTGATATGTGGGGAAAGCATTGCAGATAGAAAACAAATCATGATAAAAATAAAATAAAAGCTAGTGAATTTAATATAATTCTGCTTAAACAAAAATATGACTTTTTGTTGAAGTTTCATTTCTTCAACTCACACAGACACTAAATGGCTAGTACAATATTTTGGAGATGAAAGGTCTTGGAAATCTTTGAATTCATACCTCGTTCAAGGTTGTCCAACCTCCCACACACCCCGCCCCCATAATCCCTGCACACATGGACAAGCCTTGAACAGCTCCAAAAACAGAACCCACTTTTGAATTTCTCAGCTGGACCCCACAGAAATTAACATGTCTTTTTAGGATTAGACATGGATCTAATCCTATTTGCTTTTATTGCTTTACCAGGACAGAGTGCTTTCTCTCTTATTCAACACACAATTTTGTTTTGTATGTTTTGTTAAAAATCATTTTCTAAGTATCTGGAATTAAAAAAATACAAAAAAAAATAGATCACTGACTAAAATGACATTTAGTCATTACCTGCAAAAATATTAATACCTTGCTATGTACTATCTATGTTTATATGACACTAAAACAATGAGTTGAAAAGTAAAAATTTTAGTCAAAATATGTTTTGGCAGCAGGTAGGGAAAAAAAATTGCTTTTCTGAATTTGGAACCAATTCAGAGGTTGGTTTATTTTTAAAGCTGAATTTGATCAAATGGGTATGTGTATAAAAACTCTTTCCATATGGAACTACTTGCAGCTTTATAAAGAACAGCTTTATTCTGGAGAATTTGATAAAATGCAGGTTCCAATTCAGTAGGATTGGGGTGGGGTCTGAGAGTCTGCATCTTTAACAAGCTTCCCAGTGCTGCGAATGCTGCTAGTTCATGGGCTATGTCTGGTGCAGCAAGGCTGTACAACATAGGACAGTTTGAAACGTTTATACTGATATTCACTTGCATGCTGTTTTATATTTCAAAGTGGATAGGCTTTACAATTATAAAATTATAACAATGAATATTCTTTGTCAAAGTACACCTCCTTTAAAATATTTCTACTGCATTCATGGTATGAGGGAAGCAGAGAGATCCCCTAAGCAGGCAGTAGCAGAACGGAGACATCCTGCAGGTACCTTCAGGCCCAATACAATTCGAGTCCACTCACTTGCTGAACTTCCAGAAAGTACTAAAGTAAATACGACAAAAGATTTCACTACTGTCTCCCATAAGAATGTAAACTCCATGAAAGCAGAAACTTTATTTTTTGTGACATTTTCCCCAGCACAGAAAACACAGCTTAGTAGATAGTAGGCACTGAATGTCTGTTAATGGTTGTCGGAATGAATAAATGGAAGGAAAAATTAATAATGCCTTTCATGCTATTAATATTTCTTCCATGCTAGTAATTCTTAGTCTGTCCCTTTTCTATAAGACAGTATTCAAATCCAATCTTTCAAATAGTATCTTCTGCAATGGAAGAAGCTCAGGTCTCTTCAAGGGCTGAAAATCAGTGACTTCCTCTCCACATTTCTATAAGGCAAACTGAAAACTAAAACATAACCTTGAGTCTGTTTTTCCATGAATATCTCAGCACATTGCCCTGAGCCAGACTCACAGCTCAATTTTCCTAATATTTCTTCATTAAATTATGTTATAAAGTGTCAAGGTAGGTAAAAGCAAGTTTAATTTATCATGGAATTCAGGATTCACACATATCCAATACTGAGTGCAACTGTTTTTCTTCTATTTCTCCTACTATCTATCACTTGTCACGGTTAGTGTTAACAGTGGGAGGGTACAGTATTTCCAGTTGGGGGAAAAAAAAGGAAACTTTTTAATAATTCTATCAAATCATGTTTACAGAAGGAATCTAAAATCAATAAAGTTCAAATCTAACTTTAATCCATTCTTTATGGCCCACAAATTATTTAGCAAGAATACTAATTACAAAAAATAATAATAATAAGAGGACAGAAACATGCTTAACTTTGTCAGTTTTTTTTTAAGTGCTAATTTCATAACAAGAAAAATTTTCACTACAGCTCAGCCTATTATTGCTTATGTATTATTGCTATGAAATTTTAGAAACAAAACTTGGATGATTGTGTCTTTTCATGATTTCAACCCTGCTGTCTTTCCACTTTCAGTTTTTGGCTATCAAGTGTCCTGTAGTGGTATAAAGGGAAATATCCTATCTCAGGACAAGACAATCCAGGTGGTGTCCAGTCTGGCCTAGTTCAAGCTTCATAGAAGATCATATTATATTTGGTCTCATTCATTCCTTCAGTATATAAAACACAAACTGTTTTGCACTAAACTTTTTTTCTTCTTGCCACAACTCTAACCCAACAATAAACCCATTTTTTCCATTTTGAAATACTTAGCCATCTTTAAAGAGATATTTTTCATTGCTCCTCACTCCATATTTCTGGTTAGCAGAAGTAAAATCTGTAAACAGATTTGAAAATTTCTACCAATGGCCATGTCCGATCCAGGAGAAAGCAGGAATGAAACATACAGAATGGTATACATGTTTCATTTCTCCCAACTTAATATTTCTTCTTAATAGCACAATATGATGTTGGTAAAAGCAGTAACACATCTTGGTTAAAAACATGAGTTGTGTAAACAAACGAACAAAAAATTCATAAACACAGACAACAGTATGGTGGTTACCAGAAGAAGGGAGGTGGGGGCCAGAAGAAGAAGAAGATAAAGAGTCAAATATACGGCAATGGAAAAGACTTAGAGACGTGAATACACAATGCAATATACAGATGATATATTATAGAATTATACACTTGAAACACATATATTTATTATTATTATTATTATTATTATTATTATTATTTATGCCTACTAGCCCCTGGTCTTCCTAGGTGGTCTCCCATCCAAGTACTAACCAGACCTGACCCTGCTTAGCTTCTGAGATTAGACATTGGGCTTATTCAGGGTGGTATGGCCGTAGACCATGGACCATGGCTCCACTGGGACATGAACCCAGGACCTCCTGTGTGTAAAACAAACATGCTAGCTGCTACACTACGGAACCATATCCATAAACATATTCTTATTAAGCAATGTCACTCCAATAAATTTAATAATAATTTTTAAAAAGTATGAATTATGGTATCAGACAGATATGAAACACTTCAGTTCAAATTATTAACCACTCGTGTGCCCTTGAGTTACCACTTTATCCTCTCCTCCCAGACTCAGCTTCCTCACATTTTAATGTGAGAGACACAAGGGCACTGTCCTCAATGGTTGCTGTGAAATTCAAATATGATAGTACCCATAGAGTACTCTGCTCTGTGCCTAGCACGTAATGGGAGTAAGCACTCAATAAATATTGGCTAATTTTAGGAATATAGTAGAAGAATTCTACAAAAACAAGACAAACCAGCAAAGTAGTCATAAAATATTAAGCAACACATCAAACCAATAAGCTCTGATAAGTGAGATACTAGTGCTATTTGTTAACACAAAGCTCTGGTGTGATAACCATTATTGTCTTATTTAAAAGAAAAATGTTAGCTTCTATATGTATTAAAATCACAATTCCAATTTCAAGGAAGAAATGCATCTCAACATAGGCATTTAGAGTTTATTAATAATGTTGACTTCTAGCTGCCTTATATGTGTTTCTTATATGCTCAAAATGTTGAGGTTTCTCATTGGTTGGTGAAAAGCCAGCCAAGAGGCTTAGTGAGAGAACAAATACAGGGCCCGTTTTCTAAGGAGACAGTGAATTGGCTTTGGGCAAGGTACAGTGGTTGACTGTGACCAAAGAACTCCAAGATTACTGAACTGCATGTCATTCGTGTGACTGCTCTCACAGAAATTTGGATATAATAAGGCCATATATCTCAGAAACTTCCCCTACATGTCACCACAGACAGCCAGCCCATCTGCCTGTCCCTCTGACTGGATTGTTTATACAGCAGTCAACATACCCAGCACAATCATACTGATTATCTGATAATTAAGTGTTAATCTGGACTGATGGGTCAATTAGTTTAAATGCTCAGTGTGATAATCCCAACCAGATGTTAGGAGAAACTCCATAGGAGAAACTCCTGTGAGAGTTCTTTATCATAATGCTGGAGAATACTATCTGGTCACTTTATTCACTGACTAGGAAAGTGAGAGCCTGAGATGAGTGACCAGTTCAAGGTCACCCAGCTAGTAAGTGGTATAGCTAGGATGATACCTTGGTTCCTGGTTTCTAGTCTCAGAGAAGTATCCTCCTCACCTGACACCACATACTCTATGTATTGAATAAAATATACCTATTTTTCTTATTAAGTAAAATATATACTATTTTAGTAAACTATATCTAATATAGAACTGTGTAATGGTGCAAAAGAAAAACTGCAACTACTTAATCATGAATATTAAAATTTTTTCAGCCTTATTGAGGTATAATTGACAAACAAAATTATAAGATGTTTAAAGTGTACATTGTGTTAATTTGATATACATATACATTGTGAAAAGATTCTTCCCATCTAGTTGATTAACACCTCTCTCCCTCTCTCCCTCCCCCCTCCTCTCTCTCTCTCTTCTAGGAGTTTTATGGTTCCAGGTCTTACATTCAAGTCTTTAGTACATTTTGAGTTAATTTTTGTGTATAGTGTAAGATAGTCACGAAGTTTCATTCCTTTGCATGTGGCTGTCGAGTTTTCTCAATACCATTTACTGAAGAGACTATCCTTTCCCCATTGTATATTCTTGTATTCTCTATCATAAATTAATTGACCATATATGCATGGGTTTATTTCTGAGCTCTTTATTGTGTTCCATTAGTCTATACATCTGTTTCTATAGTAATACCATGCTGTTTTAATAACTATATCTTTATAATGTAGTTTGAAATCAGAGAATGTGATGCCTCTAGCTTTATTTTTCTTTCCCAAAATTGCTTTGGCTATTCAGGGTTATTGTGGTTTCATACAAATTTTAAAATTGTTTGTTCTATTTCTGTGAAAAATTCCATTGAAGTTTTGATAGGGATTGCACTGAATCTGTAGAGTGCTTTAGGTAGTATGAACATTTTAACAATAGTGATTCTTTCAATCCATGAGCACAAAGCATTTTTCCATTCATGTGTGTATTCTTCAATTTATTTTATTAATGTCTTCTAGTTTTCAATATACAGTTCTTTCACTTCCTGGTTAAATTTATTTCTAGGTATTTTATTCTATTTGATGTAATTGAAAATAAGATTGCTTTCTTTATTTCTCTTTCTGATAGTTCATTGTTAGTATATAGAAATACAACAGATTTATGTGTGTTGGTTTTGTATCCTGCAACTTTACTGAATTCATTTATTAGTTCTCACAGTTTTTTGATGGAGTCATTGGAGTTTTCTACATATCATATGTCATCAGCAAATTATTCCTCTACTGACTATTCAGACCAACTAATTTCTTCTACTTTTAATTCTCTCAAGCACTGAAATAAGTGGCGTCTCAAAACAGCCTAATAAAATTGGCCTCCCCAAGTCCACATTCTTAAAATATCTGTATTATATTTATACAGCATTTCTAGGGAAAGATGTTATTATTAATTAAAGCAGTGCATCTCTTTTCTAAACACTGGTAATCCACACATCAGTTGAATCTTGATTCTCTTCTTGAATCTCCAAAACAATACTCCACTTATTACAAGGTTATTGCTTTTTAAAAATTCTATAGAGAAGATGGAGGAGGCCATTTACATTGTTGAGCATACAGTTTTTATAAGAAAGATTGTGAGTAGATGTGTTCCTTATCCTCTCATATCCATATAAAAATATACATAAAAGGTATCAGAGACCATTATACTAAATTTTATTATGATGCAGAGATTGTGAATGGCTTCAATACAAGGGTGACATGCATATATTTTTGAAGTATGTTTAGAGACAATTCTCCACGAATCTCTCACATATCTGCACAACCTATGACAGAAGTACTGACTACTACCCTTTGTTCCAAACTATCATTTCAAGGATGTCTGTATAGTGAACAGCCTTGGAAGATAGTAATACCTCCCTTTAGAGCAACGATCTTCTATCAAGTGTGATTTTTCTTCCTCAGAGGACATTTGTCAATGTCTAGAGACATTTTTGATTATCATAACTGAGAGTGCTACTGTTATCTTAGTGGACAAAGGCCAGGGAGCTATTGAATAATCTACAATGCACTGGACAGCCCCTCACAACAAAGAATAATCTGGCCCCAAATGTCAATAGTGCTGAAGTTAAGAAATCATGCTTTAGACCAAAGGGAAGATATGCTTGCTGCCCATTATAAAATATTCTGGTTTCCTAAGCTCAGGGTTCATCTCCTGTAATGCATCCTACTGTCTGTGCAGGTGTCATATGAAAATAAAAGAGATACAGGCATATGTGGATAGATAGATGGAGAAAGACAGATAATATTGTGGGTTTTTTTTTTTTTTTGGAATAGTAAAAGAGCAAATGGCACAGGTTGGCTCTGAATGTACAGAGTATAGAATCAAGAGCAAAAATTTCTGTGTCATGCACACATTTAAAATAATAATAATGACACCAACATCAAAGGTAAAGGGATATAAGATAAAATAGTTTCTGTGAATCACCTTCATTAGATCAACTTCAGGTAAATCTCAAAATTATATTTCTGCAGCCCTTTCCCTGCTCCTCCACCACTGTCCCTCCCCTCCCTAATCTCCTGGTTCAGAATCTCTGGGTCCACAGGTTCCAAAATCAGCACTTTCAATAAGCTTCCCAGATACCCTTGGCCTTACAATTTCTGAAAACCAATAGAATTACTCTCAGTTTAATAAGTACAGTATGTTGAAATCATCTAGCCAGAATCTTAATTGTTTTCCCTCCTTGCTGTATCATCCATTCTTGTTCTAAGTCCACTCAACCTCTTCCATCTCTCGTGTGTAAAGTAAGAGATCTCCCCACTTTTTGCCAAGGTGTTCTTAACCTCCACTTGCTCATTATCAATAAATACCTCCCTTTCTCTTTCCCTAGTCTACAACTTTTGTCAACATAAAGAGCCACTGGATAATATTTTTGTGCACCTGAAGATATGGTTGAATTCACTTTTCAGGTTGTTTTAAATTATAGGCTAAAGTGGCAAGATAAAAGTTGAATGAAAGATAAAGTAAGAAAAAAAAATGTTTAAACATCAACTCTTACATGCACAGCTGGGTCCTTGATAAGTTTCAGTGTACAGTGGTTCTTCTATGAAAGAGAAAAAGAGAACAAACTGGTAGATATAAAAACTGCCTCACAAACAGGTGACCTTCTTCAGTTTAAACTGTGAAGTTAGGTATCAAAGAAGAATTTTTACTGAAGAGAGCTGTTCAGGGTCCATTCGCTTTGATTCTTCTGAGTGCCCATGGTTACAACTTTTAGGAAGGTTTTGTAATAATAAAAGACATACTTCTAAGGCCTACTTATCTTTGCAGTATTGAGTAATTTTTACTACTACTCAATTGATTGTCATATTATTTTGTCATCATTGGGGCCTATCGGAGTTCAGTTTTGTAGCTGGTTTAGGCCAGCAGCTTTTATGGCCTTCATGCTCTAGGATTTGGGGTAATTTATAACCCTAAAAGGGAAGTATTTCTGGGAGGTACTTAAGGAAGGTCTTCAAGGGAAGTTTCGGTGATTACAGTGCTGGGCCCCTATTCCTTTGTTTCCCTGTTGCTCATGTCTGACTAGCTACCTAAGAATTTTATAACCATAAAAGTAGAAGATTCCTTTCTATTAATTTTACTAACCATTTAAAATGCTTCTCATTCAAATTTATTCTCATTTGTTTTGAAATTTTTTTTGTTTTTTGTTTTTCGGTAGTCATTTTTAAGTATGACTTTTGGCATTTTAGTACTAAAATGTTGCTTGTTACATTTTTAAATGTAATGTTCTTCAGGAAACTAATTAAAGGTGATGTCCATAGGACCCAGTACTTATTACGAGTCAATGTGCCTCCCAACTTGTAAATGTTTATTGACCTTTAAAGTCAATTTTTTTTACTACTCAGTATAGGATAGCAGTGCTTTGTCTGAGCAACTGGTTTGTTTTCATCCTATAAACATCGACTCAATAATTCATCATATTGTCTTCCCTACCTTGATTTCCTAAAGGCTCATCGCTAAATCTATGGTCCACTTCTAGTACACGTAAAGGAAGCCTCAGTCACACAAACTGTGAACTAACATCACCTCATATGTTATTATGTTATTTTTTTCGTGTTTATTTTCTCTTTTGCTCAATTTGCTTACTAGGTTGTGTCATGTATTCTTTCAGAATGGCTTAAATAATTTTTGGAACTGAGAAGAATATAAACAAATAAATTAGACTCAAGCATTACAAGAGTTCCCACTGAAACAAAGTTTTGCCTCGTTATGCTTACCTCCTCCTGGTTGACAAACATCATTCTTAAAAATAAAAATGTCCCTTAGTGAATACTTACTAACCACTCACCAAGGTATCCACATTGTTTGTTCATAAACATAAACTTGAAATCACCATTAGCTCCCATTAGTAGCCCATATACACAAAGTGTGTCACCAGAAGCTGATCAGAAATCTTTCTTTTTTCCATGTGCTACTTGTTGACTAGTCAACACTGCGAAGTATTCCTAGGAAAGCCCTAGAGCTACAGACTTCTCCTTCCTTTCTTTTACTTGCACTGTCAGCAATTAGGAAGGCACAAAACAAAAGTAAACAAACAAAATCCCACCATAGAAGGCTTCTTTGGAGCAGCGGTTACTGTTTCCCTACTCTTCGCTGCTTAGTGGTACTTGGCATTATTTGCCTCTCTTAGTTTCTTTATATTTGCACAGAAAAAAACGGCTTGGTCTCAATCCTATCTGTTTGGCTTTCTGTTCCTGATAAAGCAATATATTTTAAAAGGGTCCGTGCTCTTAGCTTAATATTATACATTTAAGAGCATTTCAACCTAGATACAAAGCGCAAATATGGGGAGGAATGTGCACTGATGATTTCATGAGTACAAATTAGTGCGTCCTTCGGATCAGCGGTTTCCCCACCAACATGACTGCGGGACTGTGACTTTCACCCGGGCTGCTAAGGAACAAGTGTCTGCAGTGACGCAAGTGTCAGAGCAGGAAGCGCCAGCTAAGTGTATTGGGTGACTCATATCCATTTGCTCTCCAGCTCACTTGCAGTTTGCTCATTAGCATCAGTGCTGGGGGCTAATAGATACTCAGTAGGAAGTAATTTTTCTTTGTGAATGTCTGGTGGAACATGGAAATGAAAACCCAGTGAGGGCTCTCTCTTCCTGACAAAGCTTTCCAAGGCCAACAGATTGTATTTTAAAAGGTCCAGTTACAAGGTTCAGTGGTGAATCTGGTGTTCTTAGGACTGATTATCTTTTCCTAAGACAGGCTTTCAATCACAAAAACATAGCACAAAAAATAAGCAAAGCAAAGTCAGAGGTTCTATTTATTTCTATTGTCTGTTTGTTTCTTTTAAATTATTAGAGGGAAATTTTTAACTATTACGCGTTAATTATGTTTCCAAGCACCCAGTGGTATGTTCGTCAATGTTTGACAACTGCCTCTGGGGTAAAAGAAAAGGCCCTAATTTCCACTGTTTCCTGATTTCCATGATGTAAATACTCTCACCATGGCTAATTTCAAGCTATAACATGAGTCACTGAATGCAGAAGGAGGAAAAATTGCAAACATTTAGTGCTCTTATGAGCTGGTAAGCATCAGCTCCAACATCACTGGCCCTTTAAACACAAATGGGGGTTCATCTTCACATAGAATGAAAACTCATCATCCTTTTTCACATAGGTATCCCCCAAAATCAAAGTATGATTCTATATGTATAATTTTTTCAAATCTCTATTTTTTTATTCTCATTCCTGACTCATTCAGCTCTCTTGGGTCCCTCTAGTTGCCCTAAGAATAATGTATAATAGAAATAGGTTATAGAAATGGCCAATTCACCAAAAAAAAAAAAAAAAAAAAATGTCCTCTGACATTAGGAAGATTTCCTAAAATTATTTTTTGCACAGTAAGACTCTAGCACCATGACACCAATGACACACTAACTTTATGGAGTAGCTTACTGTCTGCAATTACAAGCTTTTTTAGATTTTCACTTACGTATCCAAGTGTTTAATGTTTTTGGTGGGGATTATTTGTATGGAAGTTATATGAGAAAATGATATAATTATGAGAACAAAGGAAGAAATTCTATATCTTTTTCTATCTTTGGAAAGTGAAATGAAAATACTGCTACTAAGATGAATAAAATCTGACACCTGATTAATTTAATGTCATGGTTGTGGATCTATTGTGTTAAAACAAAATGGGCTATAGGTGAAATACTACCAAAATGTTCTATGTTAAAACGCCAGACAACTAAGAAAGATAGGTTGTGAATCAGTCTGGCAGCATGTTCCTCAAGGCCCAGAACACTAGGTTAAAGTGTGGGCCCTGGAGCCAGACTGCTAAATTTGAAGGATGGCTCTCCCACTGGCTAGCTGCATGACCTCAGGCAAGTTGCTTATCCTCTCTATGGCAGTTTCCTCCACTGATAAGTGGTAATAATAAGAATACCTAACTCACTGTGTTTATAAGGATTAAATCTGTCAATATTCAAAATGCCAATGAAGACATTTTATAAGTAACAATAAGTGTTTGCTAAATAAACATAAGAGGGAATTTTCAAATACTAAGAAAAACAAACAGATTAGGGATATAATCTAAACCTTTCAAAGAAATTGATGTAAAGAAGTGTGATTTAGTCTAATGAATTATGTGACCACTCAATATTCCTCCTGCTCCCCTGACAATGCAAATTAATGCTAATGCAGCACACTGGATTGCAAGAAAAACATTTGAGGAAAGAAGCTGTTTTTTTCTATTTCAATCAACCTTAAGAAATTTCTCAAATGTGAACATTCAGGTAGTTTAAACGGTACCATTCTGATGATCACAAAACCATTATAAACTGTAAAACATCCCCACTTCCACAGTGCTTAATGGCAGTGAGCAGTGACAGAGGTAGAGGGACCGCATGGATTAAGGCTCTAAGGAGTTCTGAGGTATTACTAATCATATCTGAAATGTCACTATAAGTATTTCCTGTCAAATATCAGAGTCCTTGAGTGGATTTTAAGTCAAGCATTCTTCCTACTCTGTGATTCCGAGGTGAGGATAATGAAATGTTTCAGTGTTGGTATTGCACATTGGTGCACTAAAAGAAGAAATAGGCCTAAGTCTTCCATGGTGTTTGAACTTTCTTATCCTCACCTGCCGTCTTTTGGTTTCTCTTAATTTCCTCATACTGCTGATGTTCTCCTAAATTTCAAATCTTCTTTTTCCTAACCAAAAGATGGACCTTGTCTTTACCAAGTTTCACAGCAGCCTATAAACTACAATTGCTGATAAGATTTTTAAAAAATATGTATTGCTAATGTTGCAGTCAGAATTTTTTCCCAGATAACACATTTTAGGATGATACTTATAGAAATATATTCTCATAATGATTCTAACTATGGGCATTTCAGGCATGTGGCAGACTAACAAAAGGAAGAGTGGGAATTGTTTTAGACAAGGAAGCATTTCCAAAGAAAACATGTTTTCCAATTTCCTCTTGAGCCACACTATATAAGTAGTCACTTTCTCTAACTGACAGAATTTTCTCCTATATTAAGACTCCCCAAAGTATTAAACATTTCTCAAAATTAATCTGGCGTTACTGTTTACTTTTTTTACTATTTTATTTAGACTTTTTATGTTTATAAGAGTTAAACATATATATTTTCAATTTACTCACATCTTCTTATTTTTTAAATCTCTAACAGGCCAAATAAAAATGAGATAGCTGACTCAAGCTATATTGGATAACATAACAGAACTTATGCAAAATGGAGGAAATAGACACCTTTTACATTCTTTAGATAGATTTTACATATTTTAAATGTAACAATATCATACAAACATCATTTTCACGATCATCACAAATAGTTACCTCAGCATGAAATCATAACCACAAAATAGGGAAGTCTTTGTTCAAACACTCAAGATGTATCCTGTACCACACGTATGTCATTTCATACGTACCACCAACCAGAGGAATTTACTTAAGTTTTCCTAGTTGCAGACATTGATGTTGCCTACTCATTATCTATTCCCACCTTTTTCCTTACTAGCAGAACTCAAATTTTATTCAGGTTGTCAACACATTCAAAAATATAATGTTCTAAATCAGCGGTCCCTAATCTTTTTGGCACCAGGATATGGTACTCCAATGAGAGTCTAAGGTGATACATGATGATCTGAGGTGGAGCTGAGGCGGTGATGCTAGCACTGGGGAAAGGCTGCAAATACACATGGAGCTTCACTCGTTTGCCCACAGCTCACCTCCTGCTGTGTGTCCTGGTTCCTAACAGGGATTGGTGACTCCTGTCCCAGATTCCCTTGTAGCTGGGAATAACCCTGTGTCACAGCTCTGGCCAATGAGGTGGAAGTAGAAGTCACTTTGGTGAGACTAGTTTTTCTCATGAAAATTCATGCCCCTTTTGAACTCCACCTTTCCTTTCTTGCCGACAATATGGATACCATGCTTGGTGGTGCACTCGTAAAAATGAAAACCATATACTAAAGATGATGGAGCAGACAATTAGAAGTAGCGCAGGATAATGACAACATGATGAAGCAGACACACAAGCTCTGAAATGCCTATTTTTCTACTTCCCAATAAACGAGAAAAGTCAACCTCTTGTTTGTTCAAGCCATTGCAGTCAGAGTTCTGTTACATGTAGCCAAACACAACCACTTCTTTACTCCTTTTAATATATAAGAAAATATAAGCTTCAGAAATTCTGGTCTAAGATGGTGATCTCGAAGGCTCCTGAACTCACTTCCTCCCACAGGCACATGGAATCCACAGCTACCCACGAAACAATTCCCCCTAAAAGAAATCCAGAAACTAGCTAAGTGACTCCTATGCATTGGGTGAACAAGAAAAACCCCACATCAAAATGGGTGGAAAGGCTGAGACACACTGTTGCCATAAAGCCCACCCCTGGCACAGCAACATGCAATTGGGAGGGACTCACAATCTCCAGCTGCTTCTTGAGGAGTGAAGGATTTGGCACCAACATCTAGTACCCCAACTTTTAAGACTTCCATCCGAGGGACAATTCCCCAAACACCTAGCTCTGAATGGCAATGAGGCTTGCATCCATGAGACCCATGAGACTATAGTAAACAAAGAAACAGTTCTTAACAGGCACTAGAGGACATATCCTGGCTATCTCCCCATAACTCAACTCAGAGAGAAAAGAAAAAAAATGCTCAACTCCCAATCTTTCCCTGAAAAGGGTCTACTTGCATACTTTAAGAGCTGCTCCCTGAAGGTGAGGCTTCTAATTTTGCACACATCTAGGAGTTGATTGCCACCCTCCCTGGGGACCAAGGAGGCCCACAGAAGCCATCTCTGTGATCCCTCTGCTCCACTCCAGGTCACCAGTATCTGCCTGAAAGAAGCTTGTACACATGTCTCATGCCCCAGCTTTTGTGACAGTCACCCAGAGGATGTACCCCTTGATGGCCTGGCTCTGATAGTCAGTGAAGCTTATGTTTACAGGTCCCACAGAACAAATAAACAGTTCTTAACAGGCTATCTCCCTGGGGCTCAGAGCAGAGAAAAGAGACAGAAATGTCCATCTCCTAGTTTTTCCCTGGAAGGGGTTTAACTATATTCTTTCCCAACTGCTGTCTGAGGGTCCAGCTTCCAATTAGCCTACTTCCAATTAGGCAAACTGAGATCTTCCCCTTGGGGCACTGACAGGTCTTGGCACACCCTCAACAACTGGGACCCACTAAGAACAAAGAAGGCATGGACAATCGCAAAGGTTTGAGAGACACCAAAGAACTAGAGTCAGGGTAAAGGACAAGGTTTATCTTCTACAGAGGTGACTCTGTCCAGACTGGGAGGGGCCACTGTTTTACCTAATGCACAGAAATCAGCATATAGAGTCAAAAAAAAAAAAAAAATGAAGAAACAAAGGGATATGTTCCAAAGAAAAGAATAAGACCCCAAAAACAGGCCTTAAACAAATGAAGGTAAGTGGTTTACCTAACAAAGAGTTCAAAGTAATCATCATAAAGATGTTCAATGAGGTCAGGATAACAATGCATCAATTAAATGAGAATTTCAACAAAGAAATAAAAAATATAAGAATGTACCAAACAGAAAACACAGAGGTGAAAAATACAATAACTGCACTGAATAATTCAATAGAGGGACTCAGCATCACACTAGAAGAAATGGAAGAAAGGATCAGCAAACTCAAAGACAGGGTAGTTAAATTTATTCAGAGGAGCAAAATGAAAAACAAATGAAAAGGAAAATACAAGTCTGAAAACAGTAAGTTGCAAAGCGAAAATCACAGAGCTCCAAGATTTGCACCTAGCTTTCTTTGATGCATGGCTCAGGCCATTTCCACTTTTCCACACTCATTTTATAGACATAGAGACATTCCACGTTAGCTCTGGAAAATACCTTAGAGAGTATACACCCTAAATTCTTATTTTAATTATGAGGAATTTGAGGCCCAGAACAGTTAGATAATCTGTCCTCCTATAGTGTGATAAAGAATGAAACAGAACAATCCAATGCTCTCACCACTGAATAAACTCAGAAATCATTGGGATAAAGCAGATGGAAAATTAACTTGAAGCCAAATTGAATGCATTCAATTCAGGAAAAAAGACAGTGAGATTAAGAATCCTGAAGAACACAAGGAAAAAAAGTTCATTACAACAGATTGTGTTGGCAGTGGCGAGGTGTGGTGTTACAAGAAGCAGAGATCTGGTATCACAGAGAAGGATCTGAGGATTTCCAGGAAGCAGAAAAGCTAAAACTGAGGAGCACAGCCTCTGAATGACCCTAGGGATGGGTCTTGCCAGAAAGGCCCTGTAATAAATTTCACTTGTATATTCTTACACCAGGCAAAGCCAAACAAAAATTAGCTTCTAAAATGAAAAGAGTCAGCATTCATGACATACCTTTTAAATATATCTGTAGTGCACGGCCCCTTCCTTGCTTCACAAGCATATCCTCTAAGGGGAAAAAAAAAAAAAAACAGATTGTTAGGTAATGTGCACAATAATATACACACATATGCATGCATGCACGCACACGTGCATAGAGGTAGACGTAGGGAAAAAAATTGAAAAGCAATACATCAAAATGTCAATAGTGGTTATATATGGAAAGTGGGAACATAAGTGATTATTTAATTTGTGTCATTGCTTTTCTGTATTTTCTAAATTTCTATAACGAGTATATACTACATTTATAATAGAAAAGTAAATGAAATCATTTTAAAATTCATTTGATGACTATATGATACTATAGTTTCAACACAAATAGATAAATAGAACTTGGGACTTTTAAATACATTTTTACATTAAATATCAATTAAATTGTTACAATAAATCAATACATAAGATGTTCTAATAAAATCATTGAACAGTTATATCATTTTGTTCAAGACCATTTTTGATGGTATGAGAAGTGAAAAATGTATCAAATGTAGTAAAAGATGCTTTCCTTAAAAATAAGATCATTATCATTTTGTTTAATTTTCCAAGGTTGTGAGCTAATTACAACCGATCCTATATTATATTTGAACTTATAAATACCACACCAAAATTTAATAAGTCACCTATTCTCACTTAAAATAAAAGCTGGATACCTCATCAATTTAATTATTAAGCATTAAAATGATTGGTTGGTAGTTGTTTGATTAGAAAAATATGTTTGAACTTAAAAATCTCTAATCTAATGTTGGGGAAAAAGTGATCATGGCATATCTTAAAAAGAATTTTATATCAAAATATTGAAAGAAATATTTCATATAAACAGTTTTGAATGTTCATTTTAAAAAATATTTTAATTGAGGAAATAAATAACTAGAAAAATGCCAGTGCAAATATTATTTAAATGGAAAAAAATTCACATTCAATTCATAAATTCACAGATTCAGAATTATTTTATTTTCAACAAAGTGGCATAAAATACAAAGAAAAGACAATAACTTAAACTTTGTAAAACTCTAAATATTGATGCAAGTAAAAATATATTATAGTAAACATTTATCATTTTGGGTTGTCCAGATGTCCTTTAATTTGAATCTCGAACTGACTAAAGAAGCTAAAGGGTAAGATATTCCCTTTCCTAACTCTTAGGCCTGACAAGTCAGACACTCAAACTTGGGACTTTATCCTGGTGCTAGTTACTCACAGTCTTGACACAGTCTGCATTATTTGTAGTACCTGGCACTAAACTGAAAATCCTATGCCATGATGGTTAGTCTCCCTGGGGAGCAGAGTCCAGAAGTAGCTGCAACAAATGGCTCTTAGTGATAGCACCTGTATTGGCATCACAAACGGGCTATTCCTATGGTCGCATCCTTGGTTGTTTTCATGTCCATTGGTTCCTGCCCATTTTCCAAGTCTAGTTCTTCAGGGTTCTATCAATTTTATGAACTACTCAAAAAATACTATTCTCCTTCTAAGAAAATGCTCATGCATTATAACTGGCCTAGTCAAGACTGAACACTTACCATGAGATATATACAACCATATAACCCAAATTGTATTAGGTTAGGCAAAAGCCTTCAGATGGAGTGGAAGAAATTTTAAGTGAAAAAAAAAAATATGTCGATTACAGCAACCAAGGCAGTGAACTGTGGTAAATGTTTGTCATTCTGAAAGTCCAGCAAGCAACACTTTTTCCATCTGTTGTGAATTCTAAAACAAATGGGAATCGAGGCTTTGTTCACCAACATGAAAACCAAAGTGGCTTCTTTCAGATCCAGATAGGTCTAGCCAATCGGGTACTTCTAGAGAGGATTTGAAATATGGAGGTTATGACCTAAAGTCTCAGAAAAAGTTTTAGATTATTCATTATGAGGTTGGCAAGTTGAAAGTATATCCGCAAGTACTCAGGAATAGGCAGAGTTGAGTCATACATAGAAGCTGCTCTTCAATGTAACAGCACAAGTGGTGATGTCCTAAGCATTTCTGTAGAATGGTCTTGAGGGCTATTGGCCTCCCTTGGTGCTTGCCATATTTTTTAAGCTTGTGCTCCAGTGCTCATTGCTTTCATGAGCTATCCAATTTACTTCCAATAAAATTCCTTTTTCATCTTATTTAGAGAGTTGTTTTGGTTGCTTGCAACCAAATACACTGATTGCTGAAGAGCCAAAGACCCAAAACTCCAAAACTTAGTGTGTATATTTGTCATAAGTGTTAACTTTGTAGGAGTTAGAGACAACATAAAATATTGGGGAGTTATAGTTTTGCAGTCAGACAGTCCAAGGTTAGAATCTCTTCTCTTACTCTTTTTTTTTAAAGGCACGAGCTTTTGTCACTTTATTGTTAACCAATGAATGTTATCCAAAATGAGAGATGTAATTGTAACAATGGTACACACAAACTATACTAATGGTAAAAGCCTGTTGAAATTTACCAAATACTCATTAATACATTTTTACATTTCTATATGAACATGTGCTCTCAACTGCTAATAAAAGTTATAATTATTTTAGTCACTATGAAAACCCATATTTCAAATAGTTGTTCCTGTTTAGAAACTCACTTTTTGTGAGTTTCTTAATTTTGCTATACCTCACTTCCCTAATCTTTAAAATGACAACAATACAACTTACTTTGTCTTAGATAAGAAACCACATGTCACATAGATAGTGAGGCACTGAATGTAACATGCTTCCTTACTTTTCTCCCCTAACCACACTGAACATTTTTTAATTTTTAACTTTCATCAGGTTCTTATTTTTTACTTTTTGTCAGATCACTTACTCATTAGTGAGTTTTCCCTTAATTCTATTCCTTCTACCTGGGGTGCTCTTCCCTCTCTGGAAAATTACTATAATTCTCTGGTTAACTTTTACTCATTCTCTACTGAGAAGTAGAGATTTGATTTGAGAAAATCAAAATTTAGTTCTTAGTAAGACTTCTTGATTTTCCTAGACCATGTCAAATCTATCTATTTCTGTATTACCTTACGGCACTATTCTTCTAATGCATAGTGCTTAATTATTTTTTCATTTAACAAGTAACTAATATATGCTAAACACTGTTCTGGAGGTATAGTGGTCAACAAAATAATTAAGATCTCAGCTTCCCCATATCACCTATTCTAGAAGGTGACTGGCCATAAATAAGTAAAGATATTTCATCCAGGAATAAATTATATAAAAAATTTTTAATGAAATGAGATTTAGAGTAAACAGATCTTTAGTTGAAATAGTCAGCAAATGCTTATCTTAGAAGGAATATTTGAGCTAAGACATGAATAATAGAGAAAGATAAGGGAAATTCTAAGGGAATAACATTTCAGGGAAGGGGAATAAAAAAATACAAAGACCCTGAGGCAGAAATGAGCCTGGCAAGTTCAAGGATATCAAAGAAATCCAGTGTGGCTGAGGCAGTGAACAAGGAGAATAGTTTGAGATAAAGTCAGATAAAGAGAATATAAGCACCACTCTCCAACAGAAATATAATGTGAACCAAAACTTTCAGCCAGACTTATAACATTAAATGTCCTCATAGTCACACTTTTAAAAAGTAAAAAGAAGCAGGTAAAATTAATATTAACACTATATTTTTACTATAATTCCTAGATTATATCCTTTCAGTCTATAATCACTATTTGCAAAATTATTAATAAAATATCTTGCACTATTTCCTAAGATTTAAAATTTGTTGTTGATCTTATACATACATCTCATTTTGGACTAGCCTTATTTCAAGTGCTCAATAGCCAAATGTGGCTAGTAGCTACCATATTGGACAGCACAATAATAGATTGGATTGGCCTTCCAAGTCATTTTAAGGTTTGGAATTTAGTGTAAATAGAATTAGAATGCATTGGATGGTTTTCGATGAGAGGATAAAATGTGAATTATCTGCTGGTAATTTACAGATTCTTTTTTCTAACATTCAAACATAACAAAAAATACACTAAGAAATATTTTAACATGGTATATGAACCTAACCTTTTGCCCCAAAATATAATCAATGATATACTCCACTTACTGGAAATAATAGAATATATATATATAAGAAACCAACCAATTCTCATGATCCCCATCACTGCTGTCCTAATCCAATCTACCATCACATCTTTTTTGGATCAGAGACATTCCTCCCTGCTCATCTCTTGCTTCTCTGCAGCCTACTCTCAACCTAGAACCCAAAACAATCTTATTAAAACCTAGAGCAGATCACAAAAACCCTCAATGGCTCCCCATCTCCCTCTGTACACGTCTTACTTAGGCCATACCTGCCTTGGCCTCCTGTTACATCTGTGACTTTATCTCATACTAGTTGTTGCTTTGCTCATTCTTCTTTGATCTCTCTGGCCTCTCTGATAGTCTGAGAATACACCAAGGATCTTCCTGCCTGAGAACCTTGACCTTATTCTTCTCTCTTCCCATAGAAACATGACTTTTGTCCTCATCTCCTATTCTTTGCTCAAATGTCACATTTTCAGCAGAGCCTTACCAACCACCTTATTTAAAATTGCATATATCCCACCACTCTTTGTATTACCATCCTGCTTTGTTTTTACCTATGGCATATATATATATAAACTCTTTCTGCTCATAAGACTGTAACCTCAATGAAACAAGGGATTTTTGTACGTCCTTTTTTTCTCTGTATCCTCAATGCCTACAAAACTGCCTGGTACTTAGCTATATTCAATAAATATTTCTTTAAGACATTATTATTTGATCAATGTCTATCATCCCCACTATAATCTAAGCTTCCATGAGGAAAAGACCATGTCCTCTTTTGGCTCACAATTGTATGCCCAGGGAGTAGGTCCCAATAAATATGTATTTATTTTGTAGAAACTCAATAAATACATATTAAACAATTATACCCACTCCTCTATATTAGATAATCTTACAAAGAAAGAACAATTCTTCCACAACAGTGGTACAGTGTGACAATATTAGAGAAACAGAATCATAAACAGACATTAAACAAATGTGTAAGTTATCACACCTCAGAAATGGTGGTGATTTATTTATGTGGGCTGTTTATTACTTTGGTTAAAAAAAAAAGAGTCTGAAAAATACTAACTTGAATTTCCTTTATTTTTCTCCACTTATAACAGCCTTTATCAAATATATAAAAATGAACCTAGCAACATAGATCAGCATCATTCACCTCAGATGAAAAGAATTTGAGAAACAGAAATAAGTGAAGACCTCAAGTAAAAACACTCAAGATGCCATCAACCATTCCTATCTAAATAGCTGAATGTATTTTTCTTCATAAAACTGAGTCTATCAGTATACACTAACCCTTGAACAATGCTAGGGTTGGGGGTAATGACCTCTTATGCAGTTAAAAATCTGTGTATAACTTCTGACTCTCCCAAAACTTAACTACTAATATAGCCTACTGTTGACCAGAAGCCTTACCGATAACATAAACAGTCAATTAACACATATTTTGTAAGTTATATATATATTATAGACATTATTCTTACAGTAAAGGAAGCTAAGAAAAAGAAAATTTCATTAAGAAAATCACAAGAAAAAAATACACTTACGGTACTGTACACATTTATTGAAAAAAAAAAGGATGTTTAAGCGAACATACACAATTCAAACCCACGTTGTTTAAGAGTCAAATGTAGTTTATTTTCTATTTTCAACTAAATCTATTAATCACAATGCTTGATTTGTTAAAATGCAGTTAAGGCAACTTTTAAATCGAATTCAAATTTGTATATGATTTGTGGCATTTTGTCACATAATGAATTTTTCAGGAGAACTGAAAACAATCAAAGATTAATAATGTGTCCTGTTTCTCTGCCAGTATCAATAGGAAATGCATGTTGGGTAATTTTTTCCAAGTGTAATGAGGGATTTGCACTTTTCCATTCATACTGTACTTTGCTTGTAGCTAATAGTATACATTAGCATGGAGGTGGCCTGAGGTTAACAGTGTAAGCATGACTAAATAAACTGGCCCAAACAGGAACTGAATCCATAAATGTGACTTCATTCATATGGTGCTTCAAGCAACTGAATTAAGCAACCATAGTTAATTAAAGATCTAACGCTGTCTACCACTCACACACCTCTAACCTACAAGTCAACCATTCATTGTCTCTCTGCATCATTGAAACACTTCTGGTTTCATAATGGGCTTAATTAACAGTCAGTATCATAAAACAGCCATAAAAAACTACATTACATAGTTTTTCCTTACTGTTTTACTCAGCATGACCAGAGCGTGCTAATAAAATCTTTGCCTTCCCATATCGACAATTTCATGAATAATAGAAACACCAAAATTATCACTAATTGTAACACAATCTGATTGGCTTGAAGAAGCAGCAAAGTGTAATAGAAAGGCAAACTGGATTTCAGACCCTTAAGGGTTTAACTTCCGGCTTTGCCTCTTTCTGTCACATGACCCTTGAGCAACTTGGCTTCTCTCACCCATAATTTTCTTATCTAACAAAATAGAATAATGATATTACTATGAGAATTAAATGACCTCATGGATGTTAAATGCCTGGCATATAGTAACTAGTCAATGCATTTTATTATTATAGACATATTACTCTGGTAGCTGTTTCAAAGACAGATTAAATACGTAAAAAATGGAAAAAAGGAAACTAGCAAAGGGTTTGCTGCAATAATCCTGGTTTCAAAAACAGATGTGAAAGACACTGAGGAGACACACAGTTGATAACTGTTTTGCATGTGGTGGCAGGGAGTGGTGAAATTAGTGGTGTGTGGGGAAGAGGTGACTAAGAAAGAAGAGTCTAAAGTGGCTTTCAGGAAGAGCATTTTCTCCAGAATCCTGGAAGAGGGAGCGGTGGTAAAGCCAGCAAATGTTACACAAAGCATTGTCTTTACGCTAAAATTCTGAGTTCCCAGACTGAACTCTAAATCCCTGGGAACTAGATTTACTGTAGAAAAAATATGTAAATGTGTATGAACTCCAAAATTCCTTGTAAATAAAATAAATATAATTTCCTTTGTATACTTTACCACTTTTTTCTAATTCATGTCAATGCTATATGATTAGTAAGTTACAGTTTCTTACACAGGCAACTTTCAAAAGTAACTTTTTGTTATTATTTATACTTTGTAATTGCCAAGTATCATGCCATGTTTTGGTAAGTGGGCCAGAATAAAATTCTCTCCTTTTATTTTTTTTAAAAAGAGTCCTTGCTCCTGAAAATAATGCTAATTATGCATATCAGTTCTTGGTAACTACCTTCCAATTTCATAAATTTTTCTGATTGTTTGAAACTTAAAAAATGCAGCCACAATGCAGAGGAATTGAGCAGAAAGCCATGGACTATCCTACTGTATCCAAACAACATCCTATTTGTTTAGTAATTGTTTTTCTTTGCATCAATTATTTTGATTGCTGTGACTGTTACCATAAATATTTGTACACATCTGGACATAATTCTGCAGCATTATTCCCCTGTTAAAATCTCTACTCATCCCAAAGAAATGCCAACAAATACTTGAATGAAGATTCCTCCAGGTAATTGCAATAAAATCTGTATTCCCTGTGAAAGGATTTAGCTTATAGGTTAAGAGAAAACTAATGTTCATCTAGAAACAGAGGGAAACGCTAAACAGAGAGGCAAGTTGCAAATATTGCCTGCCTGCCATTTTGACACAGCCAGGACATTAGTCATTGGATCTGCATTTTCAGTTGGGTTGTATGTAGCAAAGACAGTATTATCCAAGTCAGTAAGAATATGGGAAAATAATTGTTACCAGCTCATCTTTCACCACCAACCCATTTTACAGACTATTTAATAGCTCTTCAAAGCAGATTGTATTTTTTAAAATATTCAAAAATTATTTGAATAAGATGATAGTTTTGCTTATTTTATTTTTATTTTTTGGGAAGCCCAGAACAAGACTATTTCTAACCTAGTTAAGCCAATTAGAGTATTCATTTCCCTTCTTTACCCACTCCATCACTGCCACTATCATCACCAATACCTACACATATGCCCCCACATATTCATTTAGAAATAATTTGGTGGAGTTTAATATTTGGAAGAAACTTTTATCACATGGTATGCATTGTCAGCTGTACAGCTGTGCATTTCAAAACCAAGGAAGACAGTTGCGGACTTTCGATCTTGGTAAAAATAGCAGAGGTGAATTTGAGATGAGATCTAACTACCATACAGAGGTCTTAAGCGGACCCAAATTTAGCAGAAAACTCAGAGGACTAAAAGTCAGGAAGCCACACTTAAATCCATCTTGGCTACAACTGCTGCCTAACCTGAGCCCAGTCACTTTGGTAATATGTGCCTTCGATTAATGGCACAACATGAGAAACTAACACTGGATGGTATCTAGAGTCTCTTGCAGCTATTGAATTCAGTGCTTTTCTGACTGCCTGTACATTCATTGAATATCCTGCACGTTTTCTATTTTCCTAGTCAAGAGACAGCCAGGCTTAGCACCATTCTGGTCCTAAGAAAGTACCTAGGCCTCACCTAAGGAATGTAAGTTTAGATTCTTCTTTCACATTACTCTGTGATAAAAACCTAATTCAAACACTTATTTTGCCAAAGATGTGTGTGAAAAATATATATGAAAATGTGAGTAGAAAGAGGCTATATGTATAGGCCATATCAAAATTCCTAGTTGACTGAATAAAATCAGTGAAATAGCTGAAATATTTATTGAAGGGATAATTGGAATAAATGATCCACATAGTAAAAAAATGTTAGTTGAAAAAGTTAAAACAGAGAAATAATTACTGAAGTGTATTTATTCCACAAGGTGTTAATTGTGTTCTTGTTTAAAAAAAAAAAAGGTGATTATTGTGGTCCAATTACTTTGGGACTAGATGAGTTAAGTGAGTTAAGCAGTTTTTTTCATTTTTTTCTTTCTTTCCTTCTTTCCTTCCTTCTTTCCTTCCTTCTTTCCTTCCTTCTTTCCTTCCTTCTTTTCTTCCTTCCTTCCTTCCTTCCTTCTTTCCTTCCCTTCCTTCCTTCCTTCCTTCCTTCCTTCCTTCCTTCCTTCCTTCCTTCCTTCCTTTCTTTCTTCTTTCTTTCTTCTTTCTTTCTTTTCTTTCTTTTCCTGCAGGATTTCTGAGAACATGGTATGAAGTTTTTTCTAAACTCGCAGACCATGGAAGCCCTCTTCCCCAGAACATCTCATGGGATCATTATGAAGGAAAGACCCTTCAAGATATGCTAAGATAAATTAGAGAAAAAATATATTGACAAAACATGTCAATCTGCTTTCTGATATTCACTGATGAACTGACACCACATTTAAGAGACATAAATTTGATGTCTACTTGCGATTTTATTCAGCCAGAAATAAAATCATTTGTTTCAAACTGACATTTGTCAAATGTCTTGATGGTTCTAAAAATCCCTGTTATTATATTCCAATACAAATATGTTATGCATACCTTTTGAAAGTAGACTTTGATATTTATAGTTGGAAGAGATGAATAGAAATGAGAGAAAAATGATTTTTAAAGTGATCTATGTTTGTCTTCCATGGAATTTTTTCCATCTTTTTAAAAAGAAGTTTTTTGGCCAACTCTGGCATCTCTTAAGAAACTAAAAGCCAGGGTAAACCAGGAGCCTGCTATAACACTTCATTCTTATGCATCATTTAAAAGGCATGTACGCTTCGTGTGATTCCAAAAACACTAGGCATACTGAGAACGGGGGTTATGTTAGGAACCCATAAATAATGTTTCATCTTGTCATTTAAGCTTGACAAACAAAGAAACCTTGTGGAAGAGAAAAGGTACATTTTAGAAATAAGGTGTCCTACCTTGTTAATATATTGAAGACTTCAAGCTTACAACCAAAAAAATAAGTAAGAGTCTATACAAAAAAAAAACAAAACACTTATTTAAAAATATTGAGATTGACTTTTTTGCAGAAATGATGGTTGAGAGGACTGTCCATAAAGGTATTAAGTATATAAAGTGTATGAAGTACTAATATAAAACAGAGAGTCTTCTCTTTCTGTAAGAACAAAACTAAAGGAAAAGGCTTAAAGTTAGCATGATAGATATTTTGGAGTATTTTGCATATAGTAAGTATGTAAATTTAAGCCTAAAAATATTCACCCACGTCTACCTGGGCTTTAACGTGTATTTGCCAGGGAGTAGTACACAGGAGACTGAAACCAATCCTGGGAACAGAGGAAAGGAACAGAGGAAAGGAACAGAGGGTCACATGTCTGGTTCAAGGATGATGTGCCAGAATCAAAGAAAAAATATAACAACGGGGATATCATACTGTTAGTCACTTATATTCCCCTTGCCTCAGAGCTTGTAGACTCATGGCCAAGTACCAGAACACGGAAGTATCTACTAAGTATAAGGGAAAACAAGAACTGCTGGCACAGATATGGAGCACACAAGACAACTGCAGCATTGGAGCTAGTCTCATTCCCCACAGTAAGAGGGATTGGTGGCTAATGCTCTGATAAATTCATCAACACACTCAGCAATAGGCACTGGAAGCCTGTGCACAAACACTATAACTTCTAAAATCATCTCCAACTTTTCATTGGCATCAAGGTTGCTGTTTTTGATACCAGAAGATAGTAAACATACTATGTGGAGTCAATGTAAGAGAGAAAGAAAACAGAACATAGGCTGCCAATGGGTAATTAAAGAATAATTTTGCTGATTGTTGATGACATGCATCTTTAGAATGCTATAACTGTTTTGTAGACATGCAAGTGAGGGTGGTCTTACACAGTGAATAGGAGTGGGTCAGAGAAATGCCAATTTGCAACAATCATAATATTCTAATTTATTCCCATGCTTGTGTGACCTGAGAATCAACAATTATATAAGAAAGAATTACATAATATTGAAACTGCTTATATTGGATAGAGCCTTGGTTGGCTCTGGCAGTATTTGTAAACAATGGAAAAATCTCTTTAATTGAATTGGCTTAACTTTGCTCCATCGTGAGAAGTTATGAATTTGATAACCTATTAAGGTTATCTCCCTAATTACCACGAATGTCTTAATAAACGCTGAGTCTTTTTTCACCTGATTCACAAAGGTCAGAGTGCTTTGGCTTAGTCTTACTTAAATGTTATTATTTTCAAACTACATATTCTAGAATATAATAAAACTGCATTTAAATAGCCATAATTATCATCTACTTGAGTATTTTTAACATCAACAAATAACTTTTATATAGATAGCTCGTATGTCAATAGAATGCTAGATATTTTCTAAGTTCCTTCACTTGGTCATGCTGTTCTATAAGAAGAAGCAGATAAGAAAGCAAACGTGTTGAACTGGCCAAAGACAAGCAATCATGGAGTGATAAAGCTGGGTCCAGAACTGACATCTCCAGACCACTAGTCCAAGCCAACTCACTGAACCACACGAGTCCAAGCCCTCTTCAGTACCTTCAGTACCTTCAGTACCGTCTCCCAATCTGTGAGTCACTTCAACAAGCTCAAATGTTATCCATACCACTCCACCAAAAAGTCTAAAACAATGGGGTTTTTTTAAAGCTACATGACCAAGAAGTACTGGACAGTGAAATCTCCCTAGGGGTTTAAAGTAAAAGATGCTTTTTGATTTTGAGTTTTCAAACTTTGCTTTGTTAGTGTCTATAATGAAATGAATGCCAAAATTGATTTATTTGTTTCTCTTATGAATTTTTTTACAAAACACTCAAGCCATAACGCCACTCTTTCCATGAGTTGCACAATCCACTACTCAGCCAGAACACAGAAGGTATCCCCCATGCAGGTTCAGTTATCCTGTTATTTTATGCCTCCAGCACAAGGAAAGACCACATTTTAATTCACAAATGGCCACAAGAACTAATTCACTGTAGGACAGAAAGATACAACATGGGGAAAAAAGACTTTCACAATAGTTAGAAAGTTTGTTTCTTCCTTGAGGAGGCAAATATTAAAGTTATTTCTGTTGTTGGTCAGTCATATAGACACAAATATATACTCACACAAAAACTTATCCAATCTACTTCCTCATTAGCTTCAGTCAGGAAAATTTCTTTGAGAATTGCTTTTGAAGATCGACTCAAATAACTAAATCCAATATCATTCTATCTGAAGTCAAAAATTACAAGAATGATGAAGATGTCCACCGTGCCACGATACCTGAAAATTCCCATAGTCTGTGTTACAGTTCATTAGTGAAAGAGTTTATACATCCCCAACACAAAAGAAACTACTCAGATGTTATTATTTATAATTATCTTCTCTTTAAAAATTAAATAGGCTATAATGCTTCTTTTTCCTAATATTCTTCAGCATATGAATAAAATGATTCATATTAAACTCATATTAGCCTTGCACTATCACAGATTTTTCTTCTTTTTTGCTTCTTTACTTCCCTTGTGGCAGTACTTTAATGTAACTTTATTAAATTCAAAAGACAGTTTTTGAAATAAGATATTATACATCCAAAGAGTTTTCATATTGAATTCATCCAAAGAATGCAAGAAATGACATTTTTAAAGCTTTACAATGAATGATATGAGCCACAAAGAACCCTTTGGCCTTCTCCATGATTATACTTGACAGTATTGTCTAAACCAAAATGCCCAGGATAATGAGAAGCTCTTTTGACCTATAAGGTTTTAAAAGGCATTTTATATAAAACTGTAGACACATCTTATGTATAGTAAATATACTACATATGTATTTATGTATATGTTTAAAACATTCTTTCCAGAGGGTCCTTCTCTTTCTTATTTTTCTAATCACATAGAAAATGAGATTTTGTTTTGAATGTAATAAAACCTACATTCTAGGTATATGGGATGAAAGGTTTTAGATAACACAAAACAAAGAAGAAATTCATCAATATCATTTATCCTAAGTAACAGCTATGAAAATAATTTTTTTAATGTATTCAAAATTCTTTTGCTTTAGTTCCTAAACTACCTAGAGTTACAAAGGCCTAACATTTTAGTCCTGAGTTTTTACCTGTTAGCTTTCAAGGTTTTCATGGGACACAGGATTATAGAAAGAAAACCTGAAGGTAGAATCTCTTAGAACTGACTTCACAGGCAGTAGGTAATTATACAGCAGAATTTTTGCTTTGGGATAAGGGAAAATATATATTAAAAATATAGCTTAATTCTAGACAGTAACCATCCTAGGAAGGTCCCCAAGCAGAAACTGGGACACTATAATATCTCTTTTACTCCCTCTGCTGGTTGGTTTTATAAAATAAAGAATGGGTGCTTTCATCTCTTTCCAGAAATGCTGAGACATTTCGATTTCCCAAGACTTTCAGAATTTGGAAGTCAAGACTTGTCTATTTGGTTTGTTATGATTGAGTTGTTGAGTCTTTGCTTGTATAAATTAAAACTGAGTGTGAAATATTAGAAATACCATGAAAATGGAAGTTCCAGTAGAGTAACAGTTCAGAGGTTATTGAGAATGGCATAAATGGCAGTCTCCTCTTAAAATAATATGATCTCAAAGAGAGTAAAAGCACTTATATATAAAATTACTTAAGACTAATACAGCATATAATTAAAGAATGAATTGTATGGCATTGACTACTTGAAGACTTTGGAGAGTAGAAAAATTTAATAAACAAGAGACAGGAGTTATACTAAGATTCAAAAATGACTAATACAGAACACAAGTTACAACATAATAGCGATGGTTGTTGAGGGAGCAAGATATATTATCATTAGTAATCCACTCTTTTGACTTTTCTAGCCCAACACAACCTTCTTCCTATACATATAATTGCAAACAATAGCAATCACAACAACATAAAGAAAATACTTATATTCCAAATGAAAACATGTGACACCTCTTCCCTAAAGTGAATACTCAGAATTATTCAGTCACCATACAGTCCTTCTATATCTAGTTCAGTCACAAGCCAGTTTTGCTATTCTGCTATCTACGGATCAAATAATAAAGTTAATCATCGTAATACACTCTCTATAAATTACTAGAAGATGTAATTAAGACTACTATGGGATCCTTCCTTAATGAGACAAATCTCCCTTTATTCAAGAACTCTGAGTCTATGATCTGATTCAGCATAGGCAAGTGTGGGAGAGGCCAAAAATTTCCACTGTGGTGATTTTTTGAGCCACTGCCAAACTTAGAGGTTTTTCATTTGTTTGTTTGTTTGTCTGTTAAGACTTCTGTGGTATATCATCAGTTCCAGTTCTAGAATCTCTATGGTCAATCAGACACATCCAAAATTTTCTGCATGTCAAACTTTATTATTACCACTCTCATTCTGCTGATAATTGTGGGAACCACACCACTTTGCTTGGCTAATTAAGTGCTGATATTTGACCTCAGCCAATATGAGATGCCAATATATGTGGTGTTATAACTCCCACTAGAGATGACAGCCACTGCAGTCTTTTTCAAGAATGCTGCACTCCCCTTGCCAATTAATTTTTTAATGTCTATTGAAGAAAGTGTTTTCTATATCATCTTGAGGAGCAAAGCTAGGAGATATCAAATCTCCCTAAGTTCTTTAGATGTATCCTTCTACAAAATACCAATTTATTTCTGTCATTTTAACTCCATTTGGCACATTCCATTGATTAGTCCATGTTTAAGGCAATCAGCCAAATAGTCAATTAGAACCATTTCCAGATGCACAAGCTAGTACATTGAATATATTTATGTATTTATGCATTTATTAATGCATTTACTCATTCACTCAACAAATATTTATTCAGTTGTCACTAGGTAACTGACAATATTCCAGGCACTACTGTATTTCCTGTATTCTGGAAATACAGCAGTGGATAAAAGCAAACAAAACTCTTCATTTTCCTGGAATCATTTGATGAGAAAGAGGGAAAGACAATAAACAAATATTTTTAAATATTTGTATTGGAAGAGTGCATTGGAAGATGATTAGGTTAGTGCTCTAGAAAGAATAAGAGCAGATTAAAAAAGATTGGGAGCAATGGAGTGTGTAATTTTAAGTAAAATTACAGATCAGGCAACTCAGAAAATGACACTGAGCAAAGAGATGTGAAAGAGGTGAAGCAGTGGGCAGTACAAGTATCTGAGAAAGAGCACACCAGGCAGAGGCCACAGCAAGTGCAAAGGCCCTGAGATTTGTTTAAGACCATAGAGGAGGCCAGTGGTACCAGAACAGAGTAAGCAAGCTGGAGAATAATTGTTAGTGTTCTACATTCAGATAGGCAATTGCAAAGGATTTACAACTTACAACAAAATTGTTATGTGATTGGAGTGTACACTTTTTAGTAAATGGATTGACTGACCAAAGACAAATCTAAACTATACATGGTATTACCAAAAGTGGTCATAGGTATTCTATTCTTTAAATTATGCGGAGAAAAATCCCTTTTAATCCTGAATCTTTCTGGCATTTTACTGTTTTGAAACAGGATGGACGTGATAGCCACTTAAGATCTTTTTCAGTCCAAAGATTCTAGAATTGGTGAATCTTCTATTTCATCCAAAATCTTGCTAAATGGTGTATAAATGGGAAGAAAGAAATGGCAAGAGAACCAGAACAGAAAAGTAAAAGATGAGGAGAATTATTAATTATTTTTAAATAACAGAGAAGAAATAGGATAATAGTCATTATTCTACACAACATTTATTAAACAATTACTGGACCCAGGGAACTGCGTGTGCTTTATAAACATTATATTTATTTTACAGAGTAGGAAATAGAGGTTCAAAAAAAATTAAATAATGTGCCCAAATTTACACATATAGGGAGTTACTGAGCCAGAATTTGAACTGAGGCCTGTCTGGTGCCAAAGTATATGCTTTTACTTTATACTGCCTTCCTAAAACATAAATGAATCCTTACAAATATCCTTAGCTCTGTCAGTTACAATCAATGGTGTAGATTTGAAGGATAATGTTATATATGACACCATTTCCATAAAAGCAAAGATGCCAGCTGATGTCTGGTACATCTATTTACACTAACTTTGCAATATTATATTACATTTTTATATTTTGCAAAAACTTCTCCCCTGTCTAAGACTTAGTAACAGTTTGTATAATTATGTATTTTTGTTAATATTTAAAATTTTAAAAGGAAATGTTTTTCCCAATGATTCAGAACTTTATGAAGAAATCATACCCTAGATTACATGAATTTTATATGCACATAGAGGAGAAATATAGAGAACAGAAAAAATATATTTCAGAGTCTAAATATCAGGGAAAAAATTCCTTAAGAAGTTAACCTTCCTTGTTAATTATACCAAGGACCAGTTTAGGCCAATGACAGGCAACTCAGGTAGGAGAATCTCTTTTTTCTCTCTGTACGTTTCACATCCACTCACTCACAACAATTCTCATGCATATCACCTCCTCCTTTTAGTTCCTTCTCATTCTCTCTCTCTCTCTCTCTCTCTCTCTCTCTCTCTCTCTCTCTCCGCCCCCCCCCCACAATATTTCTTCAGTCTGATATCTTTTCTTCTTATCTATTCTTCATTTCAAGTTCACCATTTCAAGTTCATTATTCTTTGTATGGCTTTAAAGTTTCCCAAGTCTCCTCCAAGTCATCCTTATAAATATTTAAACATTTGACCTCTGAGATATCCATCAATCCCTAACTGATAATATGCAGCTTTTAGATCAAACATGACTTGGTAACCATACATACTGTAAAACCTGTGCATGGGATCAAATGAACTGGGGAGAGAAAGAAACAGATGTTCAGAAATCTAGGAGGAGTTGTAACCCTTGAGAAAATAAAATTTTCATGTCTCAATCTGTTACTCATAGCAACTTCTCCACACAACCTGTAAATAATTGTCAAAGGATTTTACTTTATTTCCTTGGAGGTAAACTTTCTAAATTGTTCAGACATGATTTATTTAGGCTACTCACAATTTTTTTTATCTGAATTCCTTCAATGAAAAACTAATAAGTCAAATCATCATTATCATTTCTTTCCATCATCATCAAAGTAAAAGCTGGTAGTTTCCTGGATAAGAATGTGGAGAATAGAACAAAATACCAGGCAGTATTAGCTAACAACAGTGTAAGATAAAACAAAATAGCTTTACTGATAATAATGATGCTTAAATACAGTTTCCTTAAATCAGTGATTAGTGTCCTTTTTTTTCTTCAAACAAATGACCCTTCCCAACGCTGACTATATAGACATCATCAACTACCCACAGCAAAGAGGCAGTAGAATAAGACAACCAAGACAAGCAGTAGTTCTTAACATAAATGACTGGTTTACATCTGAGTAAGGAAAAAGAAAAGATGTTTGTACTCTTTTTTAAATATAGCACCTATAAGTAAGTACAAAGATAGGAAAACATATTACTCCAAAGCCCCAAAATAACACTGATCACAACTCAGATGCATCTTGGAGAGGGGGGTGCAGGTGGTTAAAAGGTGAGAAGAGCTCTTCTATTAGCTCTGGCAAGTGTGCTGTTTATTTAAGAGTGCAACCCATATTTAAGAGAAGCAATCTATAATTGCTTCTTAAAAAACAGGTAGCAACAGAGTACATTAACTGTCAACAAACATCTATGAAAAGAGGTAATTAACACCGTAAGGCTCCTAGAAATCAAAATGGATGGACGATCAGCCATGTAGTAGCAGAGCAAATGTTTTGCTGGAACATCAAACCATCTTAGTTGTGTCTGAAATTTTCCTGAGTTAAACACTCCTGGTTTATAACCTAAACTGCTTCGTAAAAGTGTGAACTGTCAAAAGTTCACAATATTGGATGTTTTTTAAAAATCAAGGTCATTGGAATATTTGCGATCAAATTCCATGTTTACACGTCCAAAAACAAACTGGCAACAGAAAGCGAGAAACAACAGCCAGAACAGCTGTCACAGAATCCATCTTCTAAAACCCTAAAGTAATCATAGAGGAAACCATCCAGCATCTATTTGCTATTATTTTAAACACCTCTGCAACAGATTTTAAACCATAGCTTCAGGGCCCATATTTGAAAGTGACACTTATACTCAGGACAGAAAGAAAAGTCAGGAGACAATCTACACCTAGTCAGGAATAGAAGAAAGAGAGAAAGACTTTAAAAAGAACAAAGAATACAAGCATAGAAGTTGGAGTCCACTTAGATTAAGCAGTGAACTAAACTATTTTACTAACCCCAAGTTTTTTGTTCTTGTAATACATTGGATTACCTCAACATTAACCTGTAGATAAAAGCCAAAGATTCTTTTAAGAGACTAAATTTAGAAAGAAGAAAACTAAAGAAACCAGGGACCCTAGATGCCTGATGATCTCATAAGAAGGAGAACTGGGGCACTACAGAAGAAAAAAATAGTTCATGATCAGGAGGTTGGAGTTATTGAAGGCAATCTTCCATTTCACTTTTTATATCTAGGACACTTCTTATGTTTAGTATTCAATTGGCTTCTAACAATTCCCTAAAGACTCATTTCTTTTCAGGAAGGGCTTAGGTCTGTGTCACATTCACCTTAGAATCCTAGATACTAAGGCCCACTTCAGTGTTCCATGAAGCTGTTTTCCTATGTATCTGTACATTTATGTAACTAGAGGTCTATAGAAATATGCACACGAATTTTACAGATTTGGAATTGTAACATACTAACATGATGCTTGCACTATAATGTTAATTTTATACTGCTTGAGTTTTCTGCTCAATTGCATTAGTTCTTGAGCTTCTTTTGGCATAAAGGTATAGATTAAAAATTAGTATACACTCATCATCATTAGTTATAAAGGAAATGCAAATCAAAACTACAATGAGATGCTCTCCAGGATGGTTATAATTATTTTTAAATGAAAAATAGCAAGTGTTGGGGAAATTGTGGATAAATCAGAACCCTCACACATTGCTGATAGGAAGGTAAAATAGTGTAGCCACTGTGGAATTTGACAGTTCCTCAGAAAGTTGAAGATAGAGTTACCATATTACCCAGCAATTCTACAGCTTAGAATGTACCCCAGAGAACAGAAAACATGTTCACACAAAAACTTGTAGCAACATCATTCATGATAGCAAAAAGTGGAAACAACTTAAACATCCATCAACCGATGAATGAATAAACAAAATGTGGTATATACAATGAAAAATTATTCAGCTGTAAAATGTAATGGAAGTACTGATACATGCTACACACGGATAAACCTTGAAAAAATTATGCTAAGTAAAATAAGCCAGACACAAAGGCTATATATATTGTATGATCCCATTTATATGAAATGTTAAGATTACGCCAGTCCACAAAGACAGAAAGTAAATTTGTAGTTACCAGGGTTTGCGGCAAAGGAGAATTAGGTATAGGGTTTATTTTTCAGCTGATAGAAATGTTCTAGAATTAGTGGTGATAGCTGCACAATATTGTTAATATGCTAAGATCCATGGTAGGGTATACTTTAGTTAAAATGGTAGATTTTATGTTTTTTAAAAATTTTACCTCTATAAAAAAGAAGAAAGCATTACATGCACATTTTGTTTCCATACTATCATTTTCTAAGTCCACTGTGTTAAAATGGTCCCATAGATAAATAAATGCATTCAAAGGTGAATAAATGTTCAACTCTAATCTAACCAGCAGGACTTCTTCTGAATACTTCATAATGTTTGAATTCCCAAATGAATACATTTTACTTTACTCAACCCTGTAAAGTATTTAAAAAAATGTAAGACTTCAATGCAGAGCATTTCACTTACATGATAATAATCTACCATGCCACTCATTCCTTTTGGCACAGGACAACCTTTTTTTACTAATGGTCCACATAATCTTAGAAAACAGAAGGAAAAAAAGATAAAAATCCCAGCCTAATTTCATATAGGTCTAATACAGTTGGTCAATATTAATTGTCCCTTCTATGTAATATGTTTTAAAGGAGAGTAACTCAGAAGAGTTGAGTATTTTCTAAGCAGGAAACTCCAATGTCCCTTCTTTAAACAGGCACTGTGTTACCTTTAACTTTTAAACTACCTTTAAAAAATTTTAAGGATTTAATTACATTAGATTTTTTAAAATCTTATACAGAATTAAACATTAAAACACATTATTTTAGGGTCAATGGATGTAGTATTTTGCTATGAGTTTAACTTTTAATAAAAATAATAATGGTTATTTAACAATTCATTAGCAAAAACCAAAACATTATTGTAATCACCTAGGTAATGTCTGTGTTTGCTGTATCCTTCCAAATCAAAATTGTTCAACTGAAGTGGCAACAGAATGACAGGATAATACTTGCACTTGACTGTTCTGAAGCACCTGAACACAAACAGAAACAGGGCGTGGAGGCAAGCACTTTACAATGCAGGAATCTACCGAGGCCATTCTATCACTGTGCTTTCTGACTTTTGAAAGAAATCATCTCTACCTGTCTGACACAGATTCCTGACTCTTCACGCTAACTTCTACCCCGATGCAGTTATATTGGTAATGGAGGAAGGGGAGCTGGCACCTTTCTCGGTATTGGCTGAACCTGAGAAAGAAGGGTGAGGAGGAACAAAGGAAGGAAAAGAAGAAAAGAAAAGGGAGTGAACAGAAGAGAGGGCCTCTTCGAGACTGCAGTGGGTTTAGGAACCATTTTTTAGTCAGGTTTGCCTCTCTAACTCCATTTGTATAAGTGTCAGTAGAATAGAGTTCTTGATTTGAGCACCCAGCATTCCCTCTTCTCCACTGGGCATCAATAAACAGTACCTCATGCCATCCCTCTTCTGAGCATACTGATCCCCCTCATGTGACGTGGTTCCCCCAGGGTTGTCAGTCATAGTAAATCACCCTCCTCACCCTCAAAAAATAAAAATAAAATGTACTCTCACATATTAACATCTATGTAGAGATGGACACATGAACTGAGATCAGCTAGTTAAATGTTTTTTGGGGATTTAAACTCTAAAGGGGACACTCACAGGGGCAGAGGGCAGCACCCAAAGAGTTGGGCCTCAAGTTTCTGCGGTGATGGTGCCTACAGCTTCTCAAATTGCTTCGTCTAAGGCCTAATTTTTCAAATCTTTCATTAACTCTCCGAGCAATTCACTAACCAAATCCATGCCTTTTCCTTGTTTAGCTTAGTCAGAGTCAGTTTCCTTTGCATAGAGCAAAAAAAAAAACAAAAACAAAAACAAAAACAAACAAACAAAAAACTTTAACTCACATGGCAGGATACATGTTTAGAGCATTTTGAGGCAAATGTAGCTTGGAGAAATGCCCTTGGACTTGCGGGGGTGGGGAATGGTGGTAAAAACTCCCAGTCCTGGGTTAACCTTGATTTGTTATGTAACACTCGTAATCAGAATACCTCTCTGAGGCCCATATTTCATAACTACAAAATAAGGAGTTGAGCTTCGGGATTTTTTTTCCAGCTCAAAATTTATAGTTTAATGAATGAAAGGGAATTGAGTGGGAGGATAGGAGTATAATGTTTGGCATAGACTTGCTTTTTGCCAATACGACTTTAGAGGACTTGGAGGAATTTTGTTAAAAGAATTGTGGGACCCTTTAGCACTGTAGCCTTCTACCACTGAGAGGACTCTGCTATTAGCTATCAGTTGAAAGAGAGCTTATGCCAACAGGGCCGATGCCACAGTCCAAAGCCACATCAATACTGACTGCAGTTGCTGTCAATAAGTGTCTGCTGCCTCATCAGACCTGCATGGGGGTCCTGCCAACAGCTGCCATTGCTAAAAAGGTGTCAGACTGTGGCGACCTGAGGTTCTGAGGTATACAGCCCTTATCACTTTAGTGTAACTTACTCTTAGAACTTGAAAGAGAGAAGAGATTGCCAGCTTTTGCATATATTTCTTGAGGAGAATGAACATAATAAGTTTCTTACCAATAAACTAGGTGGGTTTTACTTCCAGAAAATGTATGCAAGGGAAAACAGATGGATCTGTAATAATTTCTAGGCTCTAGGATCCAGTATACTGTGCCCAGGTATCTCTTCACAGGTGGCTCAAGATGTGAAATCATGGACAGCTATGCCACACTAGCGCAAGAGAAAAACCGGGAGTGGTAGAAGCTGTCACACTTTCTAAAGAGCATGTGGAAATGAAAGTAGTTTTCCCAGCAACAATGAGTCACCTTGCTCCAACAAATGGTATTAGTCCCAAGAAACTCTTAACTTCTAGAAAATGTGTAGTGGAAATAAAGGGAACAATAATTCAGGGCACATCTTTAAGTTCTGCTGACCTGGTGGTTGGAGAAATTCTGCAGAGCAAAAGATGTTCTCAAACTAGGGTTTCCCAAGCTAACTGGAGCCTCCAGGAAGTAAGGGCCCAAGAAAAGGATGTGGCTAAAGTTCAGAAATACCTTCTGTATGTTCCTCTTCCACTGTTAAATGACATTAAAGCCTCAACTATCAAATTTCACAAATGAACAGAAGGTTCGTTAACAAGCCAAATATATAATAACAGTGTTTGTTCTCTAATTTAATTGTGATATTATCTGTGGAACCAAAAGGATGACCATACTTAGCACCTGTCAATGATTATCAAATCAGGTGAAAAAGACCTAAACTACACACAGACAGGCAAGAGATGGTTAAACAGCAAACAATAAAAAAGAAGAGCATGGACAGATTATTTCCTCTTTATTCGCAGCTACTGAAAATGGGTAAGAAGGAATGAAAGAGATAGATATTCCTAAGTATAACCTACAAATCAACACTAAAGGATTTCTAAATACTGAAGAAAAAAAAAAACATAGATGTCACTTATTCTGGGTTTTACCACCTAAATTCAAGTTGCAGGAATTCTTTCAAATGGAGGCAGCCCAGGAAAGAAGATATTTTGCTGTAAGCAGTAACCAGAGTGCATTCTCACTGAAGTACAGTATACCTCCTGTATCAAATGGACATAGGAAGTAGCACATAGGAAATGAAACAGCTAAAGCATCATTTCAAAAACCATTCTATGTGAACTAGTTCACTGAGATATTAATAAGTGTTTCACAAACAGCCCTTCCATGATCAAATAATTTGGAGACATTTACTTCACGGAAATGTTCAGTGAACCTTAGCATTTTAAATATTCTTGGAAGCCCTGTATATAAATAGCCTATTTATCTTTATATTAACCAGTTTTCCTAAAAATCATTTGATCATGGAACCTTTAAAAGACATTAAAATCTTTTGGAATAGTGTGTTTCAAAGACTATAATTTAGGAAATATATACCTGCAGAAATTAGTAACCCTACAAAAGACTAAATTATCTAAAGGCTAAATTTTTAACCACTGTAGAAATCTTTTTCATTTTATATATGACATTAAATACAAGAATATTACAAGTTCAATCTGAGCATTAGTGAACTAGTTTAGAATGTGCCATCATTTGAGAAGCGAAGTTCTAATTGCTTCAACCACTCATTAGCTTTGAAATTAGACAACTTAATTTTAATGAATCTATCTTTAAGATATGTGTGTAAATCATGTAGCACTATATTCAGAACACAATAAGTACTCAGAAATGGGTAACAATAAACTAGATCCATAAATAGAAAAAAAGACCTAAACAGAATTAGGATAGAATTTCTCTAAGAAATCTCATTTCACCGGTGCCTTAGTAAAGAAGAATTAGTGTTTAACAACAGACTTATAGGCATGCACAACTATGTATAATTTATATATGTTCATTCATTTATATAACACTTTATTCAGCAATTTTCTTGAAATGATTATATGTTCCTCAAACAAACCAAGTTTTCTCTTAACTTAAAGTGTTTACATTCATTTCCCTTTGTCTAGAATGTCTACTCTCCAGTGTGCATGTGGCTCATTCCCTCAGCTCCCTAATAACTCTTATCTGTGAGGCACCTCACCTATGGAGTTTGCATGATCACCTTATACAAAATGGCAACAGTCCCCACCTACCCACCCAAAACAGCAATCTCTGCTATTTTTCTCCACAAGCAGCTAACATTATGTGCAAGCTACATATTTACTTGTTATTTATTTATTGTCTGACTTCCTTACAAAAATATAAATTTTATGAGACCTTGTTTATTTTGTTCATTCCTATGTCTCATCTCCTTGAATAATTCCTACCCATACTGGGTATTCATAAATATTTGAACAAGCAGTTTAAAGATCAGTATCCTCTCTTCTTCTCATGAGTCTTCCAGGGACAAAACTAAACACTATATGCCATTTTTAAGTCACAATTATTCTGATGTTGCCTCTTTTCTAAAAATGTTTTAGTGTCAAGATAAAATTTAAAAAGTTTATCTTATAATTCAAACCTACAACATTAATATAAGTATTTACCCCTTATAAGTCACAAATTTATTCTTTATGTTCTCTCTCCATGTGATGTACAAAACACACATCATTAATTAACTCAAAAACAGTTCCCTGGATTACATACACTTGCCCTCACAAATTCCCCTAAAGTCTTTAATTATTAAACAGAATGGAAATACGAGGCTGAGGCTTGTCTTTAAAATCATTAAGCTCTTCTTCATCCCATACAAACCCCAACCATGTGAGACAGGAAACAAATATCCATAAACAAACTGACCAATAAACATGTTTTATTATACATTCCCCCTATCTACAGAACAGTTTGATCTGCATGCAAGTTAATATCTCATCTAACCTTTATCCAGCCTTTCTCTTCGGCCATTCTTGGGCTGTATCTCCCTTGGAATTTCCCTTTTATATTGTCATGTCCTTTCCTCACAAAATTCCACAGTGCCCCAGGTTTCTCACTCACCTCTCTAAGACCACAGCACCACAGGCACTAAATAAATGAAGTAACCTAGACTTTCAAGGTTCCTTGCAAACATAATGGCAATTCTTTTCACTATTCTAGTTTTAGAATGTGTAGCTTCAAGATGGTATCGTTTATCTGTTTATACTTTGGCACACGAGGCAATTCAATTTCAAATTTCTACAACATAAGTCAGGATTTCTTCTAAAAAAGCCATTCTGTGCAAGTATGTGTGTGTGGGGGGGAATAAGAATTCTTAAAATAATTCAGTGTTCTTGACATTTATAACATTTACTTATCTTCCAGCCCTGAGGATCACCTTCTGTGATTCATACAGTCATGTGATCAAGGCTTCAATAGCTGTTTTCCTTAATAGAACATTTTTGTTTTCATATTAATCAAGTGTGAAATTTAATGTTTGCTTTAATTGCAGCAATGAAGATTTATACAGTGGTATTCAGAGAAATGTAAATGCTGGATCAGTTTCTGTTACTAATTTTATTTAATTAATATTTATTGAGTATGTGTTAAGTATATGTAGGACACAGCAAAATATTCATTTCTGGTACAACTGTTAAGGAACGTTATTGTTCTTTGTAGCACATTAGTATTCCAACTTTAGAAATAAATATAGAAGAGAGGTTTCAGTATATTTAGTTCTTCTGATATTAAGATACTAGAAATATTCCTCTAGCTGAAAAGTGAATAGGAAATTCAAATGCAGTGATTGTAATTGATATGAATCCTCAGTCTCACATTCAATAGCCAATCCCAGCTCTCAGGTCAGAGTATAGAAACAATAGAAATTCATTTAGCCAGACTTTACAGCTCTAGATGGCAATGAAACATAATTATGAAAAATATTATATACAAAAAATAAAAATCTGAATTGCCTATGGGAAATTGTTAAATAAAGAGACATACTCAGAGTGATCACATTTGCTCTCCTTTCCTCTTTCTGCTCTAGATGCCATCACATTAGGACTGATGACAGAAGTTGTGACCATAAATGAGCCAAAAGACAAGTCCAACATCCTGAGCAAAGACTGAAAATACCTGGGTTTTTGCTGGCATCACTGAGCCAGTGACCCACCTACTGCCTACCTCTGGACTTCTTCTTCACCAAATTAAACATCCTAATGATTTAAAATAACTTTGGTTTTCTGTTACCTACAGTCAAAAACAGTCTTTCTGATTTATTGACATCCATTTCCAGCTTGGATCTCAAACAGAAATCACTTTCCCACCAAAGAGAATGAATTATAAACCCTATCTTCACACAGAACCAGAGCAAGCAAACAACAAAATATATTCATATATATACATATATGTACATATATAAATATATATAATCTCAAATGTTGTTCAGAGAGCCACAATTTCATATAAATACACAAAAATGATTCAGTGGGTTAAGTAGTCATGATTTTTGCAGAGTATATAGGAGTGAAGCAAAATGCCTATATAAATCAATTGATAAAGACTATAATATACCAAGTTGATAATTTAAAAAAGAAAACTTAGAATAAAGATCTGAAACTGAAAAGTGAAAATCCCGAGATAGATTTCCATGAGGCTCCCAGGAAAAGATCAGTAGAACTGGAACAAAACAAAGAAAATGAGAGTCCTGAATGATCAGAACAGTCTTCCTCTTGACTCCTCTAGCTCAAGGTTACCTCCAGTGCCTAGTAATATTATTGGTTCATGGGGAAGTATTTATTATGTTTAAATTCATTTATAACAGAACTAATATAGTTATTATTCAGTTTTAAGATTTAGGCATATTAAATAAATTCCTTAACTAATCTCAAGTTTAAGAACCACTGGCTATTGTTTCACATCGTATGAACTGGATTCTACCTAATGGAGATTGCCCAAATTTTTCTGAATGTAACAAATATCCTCCCTCTACCCAAATTAATATACAAATATTAAATATAGATCTATATTATAAATTTATTTAAAACATATAAATAAGGCTATTTTTTGTATATACGTCCTCTCAGAAAATCTCTACCTGGACCAAGAAGCAAGATGCAGGTCTCACAATAACTAGTTGGGCACTTTATGAAATGTCTATGAAGTGTAAGCGAATGCTCTCAATCCATAAAACTACAGTTCCAGTCCTTTACTTCAGGATTCAGAAAAAAATGTGCAAGACTCATTTTAGAAACATTCTATGTGAGAAAGGAGAACTGCTAATGTGTGATGATCTAGTCTGTAGTAGATCTATTTCCTTGGGTACTGAAGCCTTAACAAAAATGGATTCTGGACTTTTAAAATGAAACTTCCTAGCTTTTTTGTGGTACCACCCTTGTGCTCCACAGTGTTCCTAACGCCCTCTCATTCTCCTTCTGATTGCATCTCAGAGCTTGAATTTTCACATAGCAAAATCCGGTGCATGCTTCTCCATAGAGGACATACAAATGGCCAAAAAATATATGAAAAGATGCTCAATATCACTAACTATTAGAGAAATGCAAATCAAAACCACAATGAAAAACCTGTTAGAATGGCAATGATCAATAGGACAAGTAATAACAAATGTTGGAGAGGATGTGGAGAAATACGAACCCTCATACACTGCTGGTGGGACTGCAGCGTGGTACAGCCACTATGGAAAGCAGTATGGAGGTTCCTCAGAAAACTAAGAATTGATCTACCATATGATCCAGCAATCCCTCTACTGAGTATTCACCCCAAAGACTTGAAAACTAATATTCAAAAAGATATTTGCACACTGATGTTCACAGCAACATTATTCACAGTGGCCAGGACATGGAAGCAACCAAGGTGTCCTACGATAGATGATTGGCTAAAGTAGCCGGTATTACTCAGCCATAAGACAAGATGAAATATTGCAACAACATGGATGAACCTTGAAATAATCATACTAAGCAAAATAAGCCAGACAGATAAAGTTGAAAATCAAATGATATCACATATGTGGGATATATACCTAAAAGCAACAAATGAGCAGGGCAGAGACACATGGACATGGGCAATGGACTAGTGGTTACCAGAAGGGAGGGGGAGGAGAGAGGGAGAAAATAAAAAAATAAAATGTTTTTAAAAATTATGTATATATAGTATGAAAAAATAAATAAACTGGCATTTAAAAAAAAAATTCCAGTGCATGGAATCACTGGATGTACATTCAAGAATATTAGAGAGATCCAAAAAGACTCTGACTTCTAAGTAATACATCTTCTAAGATGTATTAGTGACATTTTTCTAACTGAATAGACACTATTCAATATCCTCCCTTGAGTCTAACGGGCAAATTTATAACATGTATCAGCCTGATCTAGTAATAGTGAAAAAAGAAAAATGACAGAATTTCATTCTTTCAGAGGTCTGAGGCTTTCTCCATGCCAAATACAAAATATCTCTTAAATTCAGGGCATTCTGCATGATGTTTCTACTTATATAGTCTCATTTTTAATATGAAACTTAGAAATCTGAAAATTAAGCTAGAGCCTTTCATGCTGACTCTTTTGTGTCCAAAGTAATTTATGTTATTAAAGTCATATTTGTCATTACTTGATTTTATATTGATAAAGATGGGTTATTTTCCCGATTCTAGGATCTCCTAGACTACAATTAACATATTAAGGAAATAAAAGATTAGTATTTTAACTAGAAAATACGCTCAAATCTGCATTCCAAACATGTAAATTTGAAAGTATTAGGTTAAATAACAAACTATTCTACATGAATACTAAGCACATCGATAATAAATAGCACGTATAATAAACTGACTATGTGTCAGGCACATGCCAGGCCACTTCACACAAAATAAACTCATACTTTATATAGGACATTTCTCTCCAAATGTTTTTACTAATAGTCACCCCATTTGGGTGACTATTGAAAGGCAAGTATTATTTCTTTCACTTACATACAGAAAAATTGTGACAAAGTTCATATTTTGTTTATGCAAAAATTAAAGTAACAGCTTAACATTCCAAGAAAGTCAGGATGCAGAACAAAATTCCATGTCTTTATATGCTTCTAATTTTTTTCATAAAATATTTTCTCTGTAATTACAACACATTATATTTGCCGAGCATTAGTGTTCTCAAGTCTTTTCATACAGTATCTCATTTGAACCTCACATTTGCTCTACAACATATATAAATTTATGTTTTTCACATGGGATAGTAATATTTTGGCTCATCGTCCTAAAGTAAACATAGCCCCACATTTAAGATTAAAAAAAATAAATAAAAGATACTAAAAGCTGTTAAAGTGACTGATCCAAGTTCCCATAGCCTCAACTCTGGCCTTCTAGTAGATACCATACTTTTTCTCTTCAGCATACCACAACAAAGTTGACTCTTCCCTTTTCTATAAAAACTTTATACACACACACACACACACATATGTATGTATGTGTGTATACATATATATATATATATATATATATATATATATATATATATACATTTCTCTCATATCTTAAAATCGCCAAGGAATTTTCACTAGATACCAATATCCCTCTACTTTTCTCACCTTATAAGTTAAAACTGTGAACACCATGAGACTGGCTCTCAAGCCGGCATACTGGAATTCATTCTAAAATTATCCTTCAAAGCAGTCACCTTGAGAATCTTAACCCTACTAAAAGCATACCTCACTGATCAAAACATATTTAAAATGTTTTGGGAATCACTTTGAAAACCAGGTTACAAGCCACAAAAGAATATCACTTTCTTTACTTAATAGTTACACCTCATTCTTTTTTTAATTAGCAACAGTTTAATCACTCACTGTCTTTGCCAGATGAGACTGATTTCTTTGGACCTTTCCCAAATTTAATATTTTCACTCAAAGTATAAAAATTGTTTTATTGTTAAACATAATTCTTCAAGTTTGCTATGGTCTCGAGGGACAATTTCATAAGAGGAATTCCAAGAATGACTTGTCCAAAGGCGGCATCCCTGAAATGAGGACGGAGCTGCCAAGGCGACATCCTAGATGTGACTTTCCCTTAGTGTGTAAAATGGAGATTCTCTGAACTAGCAATGGTTCAATTGCCAAATAACTTCTGTTTCTTACAATTTAGCAAGTTTCAATTTAATTTACCAATTTCCCCATTATGCCATTTTTAAAAGAAGGGATCATTTTAACCCCAGTAGAGCATTTCAATAAATTGCCCACTATAGAAAAGTGAAGACTGCATTATAACACCTCTTTGCTTCTACAGAAATAATATTCTCCTGACATTATGACAAGTTAATAAAGTATCTCTTTCTCATCTGAAAAAGTCAATTGGCATTCCTTCATCAAGTAAGTAAGCTTCCAACTGTTTCTTCATTTGACCCTCAAAACACCTTTTAACATTTTTCTTATGAGTGATGTCAACTGGCATGCAAGCCACTTGGTACATTCCCAGACACTTTAAAAATAATTTCATCATATTGACTAATCCTAGGGGGTCTCTCCAGAACTGAGTGCACTTGTAAAACTATTCATAAAAATGGTCTCCTATTTCTGTTTCTACTTCCTTTAACACCCTGGTTATATTTGACTTGGACCTAAAAATGCATTGAATCTCAAAGCTTAGAATATTGATCCATTTTTCAAATGCTTCAAGGAGCCTGTTCTCTGCACCCTCATCCTTCTTACTAATAAATTTGATTAAGGCAAATTCCCCTTCATGAAACCAGAAACCAAATTTTTCTGCTAAACTCTCAAGGCTTGCATTTGGCTTCAATCTCCATTAATTAACCACTTGGGTCTTTAAAAATCTTCACTTTTTTTCCCTAGTATGTATATATTCTTCAAAAACCCATCAGCAGTCAGTTAAAATGTTTAGTCTTGCTTGAAATTAATTTTCCATTTTTATTGTTCCAATTATTTGTCAGGTTTTATGGCTTTATAATAATTCCTGAGAACTCTTTGAACCTGTTATGCTTTTTATGTTTGTGCTTGATATGTTTCCTTAGCAACACTTTGATTCTGCCAATTCTTGTTCTATGAGATTTAGGGAGTGAACATGTCTCAGATATGAAGATGAATGTCATAGATTTTGATATTTTGATGGTCCCCAGAATAGTTTTTAAATTATAGTTGCAATTAGGAGATATGTCTTTTATTTCAACCTTACATTTTTTCAACCAACGTGCTTTCTGTATTTCTTTGATCCATTGCTACTTTCTTTACTAAAACAAGTATTTAAGACCTCGTTAATTAATAAGTTTATAGAAATATTAATAGAGGAAGAGTTTATCAATTTCAGAAAAACCAGTTTTTAAAAATTCCACCACTTTAGTCAACAAGATTTTTAAACACATGAATTAATCACACTAAAACTTCATAATATCATTTCACTGCAGAAATACTATCTATTCATTCACTTGTTCATTCAACAAATATTCACATAGCAATGCTGTATATAGATTTGAAATTGCAGAGTATGTATTACTGAAAATTTTTCATGGTTTCTTATAGGTCTTTGGACTATGATAGTTTTTGTGGGTCCTATAGAATGGAGCCACCACAGAAAATAAATGGGATCATTTTTAGTAGTTCTCTAAGCAAAAGCGGTTAATCAATAAATGGCATTTCCTTCTTTTACAACCTCCTTGCTGATTCAGAGGATGACCATTACTTACATTAACATCAAAATTAGTTATTTTTTAAAAAAATTATTTCAAGCTTTCATATGGTGGATAGATCATGGGCTTAATGGCAAACAGACCTGAGGTCAAATCTTGCCTGTGCTCCTTACCATATGACCTTGGGCAAGTATATAATCTTATGGAGTCCCAATTTCCTTATGTGTAATATGGCTTATTAAGCTAATTAAATAACATGTCTGAAGCACTCTTACTGGATTCCCATTGGCACCTAGATATCTGCAGTCATCAATCACTTCTCATCCCGCTCATTCTCCCTTCCCGTAACATAAAAGAAGCCTGAATTCTGGGCTTTCTTAAGATGGATTTGAGAAAGCCCTAAGAGCCCCTTTATCCTTTCGGGCTGGCATCTTCTTGGTCAATAAACCTTTCCTTACACCTAAATCTGACATTTTGAATATTAGCCTTTTGAAGCAGCAGGCAATGGACTTTGAACTGGTAACACTCAGATATTAGCCTCAAGTAATTTAACACACATTCTGTAAAAGAAGCTGTGGTGCTACATATGCATTTCTCTCTCCTATCCTTTATGCTTTATTGTCATGCATTTCACTTCTACACTTGTCATAAGCCCCACAAATCTTGATTTTGAGGTTAAACAATGAATTATCTTTTAAAGATTTTTAAATAAGAAAAATATATTTTGTATTTACCAACCTTTTAGCATTTCCAGAATTCTTTATTCTTTTGTGTTGGTCAAATTTTATCTGATATCATTTTCCTTCTGCCAGAAGAACTACCCACTTTTAGTGCAGATCTGATGGCAATTATTTTTCTTGGCTTTTGTTTTGGCTGGAAAAAAAATGTTTTCTTTCATTTTTGAAATATAATTTTATTGGATATATGAGTCTAAAGAATTAGACCCTAGTTACAAATTCTAGTAATCTGCCTTATTGAGAAAAATTCTTTTAGTAACAAAAAATTCCAAATAAAATTTTCTAGACGATTTTTAACTAAAACTTGACTTCAAATTTCTTCCTGACCCCTCAAATTTTTTTGCTATTTAAACACTGTAGGAATCCTTATGGATTTCGTTTTATTAAATACTTAGACAAAGTGATGGCAGAGTATTTTCCTAATAAAAGCTTGTTTTTAACCTCAGGAATCTAAACATTTCTTGTGAACATGGAAGAAACATGTTTTTAATTTTCAGTGAGACTATTGTGGTAGTAAGAATAAGGAACCCCCAAAGATGTCCAATTCCTAACTTGGGTTACTTTTAGGGATAATTAAAATGTTCTGAAACATATTAATTAAACAATGGTGATGGACAGACAACTCTGTGAATATACTAAAAGTTATTAAATTGTACACTATAAATGAATGAATTATACAGTTTGTGAATTTTATCTCAATAAAGCTATTCTAAAAAGAAAAAAAAAGCTCAACAAAAAAAAAGTCTCTTTCTTGCAATTTGCCCTTCTTAAAATAATATATAATCTTGATAAACCAATATAGAAATTATAATATTTATATTCACACTCAGTATAAGTCAAAATTTTACTAAATAATCAGATGTCCAAAATACAATAAGTACATATCAATAGTTTTTTTCAAATTTTCAGGGTATTTCCAACATTTAAAATAAAAGCAGACTGAAATAAGAAGTCTGCCCACTTCAGGTCTATATTAGTTCAAAAGAAGCAAATATATGTTAAGGAATATTTGGTCGAATCTAGCATACAGGATCACTGGTCTATTTCATCTCTGAAAGAGCAGCTGGAAACAGATTCCCTTTTATGTCAAAGGAAATCCAATTATTTTGTCAATTTCCACCTTTTGGGTCAGCAATATATCCCATCATTTCTGTTTCTAAACTCATAGTCAGCTGATTAATGAATTTTTTTCATTGTCCTCATAGAAAAATATAGATGAGTCTGACTTCCTATGCCCATCTCCTGTTCTAAAAGTTCAAGAAGTCAAAAATCAGAGAAAATCTTTTTTATTCCATGGTTAGCCAAACTATAAAGTGGAAGCAAAATTTTTTAGGAAATAATATTTTGGTCTTCTAAATAAATTCACAAAATTAGCATTGGTTGATATTTGATCAGAGATAATGTGTAATGTGCATTTTCATTAAAGTCTAAATATTATTTAAGGAATTCAGTGCCAATATTAATTTTGTTTTCCACCCAAAAGTTACTGAGTGTTAAAAAAATGTTATATAGATTTTGCTGAATAATCAATGGGATTATAACAGCTTAATTATCCTGGTGAATTCTGATAATATTATGGCAAAAATATATATAAGTTGGAAATTGTGGTGAGGGGGATCAGTTGATAAGGACAGAAACAGGCCACAATATTTCTAGTACTTAATTCTATTGTAAATATCAAGATATATGTTTTAAGTCAATAGTCATTGACTCAGAGCTCACAGTGTTCTGAGTGTTGACATATACCAGTGAATAAGATAGACAAAATCCCTGCCTTTAAGAAGATGTTAATTCTAATTTTTATAAAACACAAATATACACCCTTCTCTCTGAACTGTCTCACAATGCATATTGGAATGTAACCAGGTAACTATGTTCCAGTCTGAAATTTCATCTGGTGTCACTCAAGAATCTTGACATTGTGAATAGTAATAAATCTCTTTAGGCCAGTCCTTAGATATATAGACAAACTACATGCATTCAACATGGTAACCACTTTTTTAAACAGTTCACAAATCACAGACCTGATTAAAGTATTTCTTCCATTCCACAATGAGGGAAAATAATAGAAAAGCTATTGCCATTACTGAAAGCTCAGGCACATGAACTGGTTTTAAGCCAATGGAAGTGTATAAGTGTGTATGGGTACATGTGTTATGTGGTTGGTATACACACAAGTAGACACTCCATATTTGGATGTAGTAAATGGAAATGTCATGCTGCTGGGAACCAGAAAATCTGACACATCTTGGGAATGTCTCAAACCTTTGGACCTACGTCAATTTGTCCCTTTAAAAAAAAAAGATCTGAACTACACACTTTGCTCTAAAACTATGAATCCCTGATTCCCTAAGCAAAATCTAAAGCCATAACTTCTGAACTTCATATATAGTGAGCCAGAAGATCACTTTTGCAGTTCAGGGTCAAGTAAAAAATGAGATAAAAAGATCAATAATCTCAAAACTAGCTTTCTTTCTACCACTCAGTTCCTTCCCAAAGCTCAGGTATTTGGAAAGTCTGACAGAAAAACAGATTGTGAGGGGAGGTTCCAGTCAGGATGGTAAACACTCCCAGCCTCCTCTTGTGACCACATCAAAACTACAACTAATCTACAGAACAACTATCAATGAGAATCACCCAAAGTCTAACTGAACAGAAGTTCTACAAGTAAGGATATACATAAGAAGCCACATCAAGACTGGCAAAGAGGTAAAGAAAAGAAATGGGCTAGTTTCACACCCATGTGTGGTAGTAAAAAATAGGGAAAGATATCTCAGCTGCAGAGGTTCCCCCAAAGTAGCAAGGGTTCCCACCCTCACATTGGCTCCCCAGCCTAGAGCACCAATACTTCTGGCTGTGAAAGCCAATGAAGATAGTGACCAAGTGAGACAGAGGGCTGTAGAAGTCCCAGGTACTCCTCTTAAAAATCCCATACACAAACTCACACACTCCGAGTTCCAGCACTAGGGCAGCAGCTTGAAAAGTGTCAGGGACATATGGGGAGAAACTGAATTATCTGGCTTTGGGGAGAGGGCTGGAGGGGCAGCTTTCTCTTCGATAGAAGTATAGGCATAGGGCAATGTTTCATTGAGCCTTCCTCCCATCCTAGCTTGTAGACTTAGGCCTTTCTGAGCCTCCATCAACCTGGCTAACATTGGTCACCCTGTCCTGGTGATCCTCTGAGACCCTGCCCCATCCAACTTGCAGGCCCATCCAAGCCACTTCCAGTGGCTTTTTCATACAAATGGCTTGTCATGGCTCAAGCTGTGTACTTTTCTAAAATCTCTCAAAGGTTCACAAACCCCAGACAAGCAGTAACTGACCTCAGCATGCCCAGTACTTCTTCCTAAGCAGCCCAAGCCTGGCACTAGCGGCAGCTAGCCTCAGTTCACAGCTTAGCCTCCCCCAGGTACCTACAAGCACAGCAAGGGTGGAAGACATCTGCAGATAACTTTCTGGCCTCTCCTAAGAGGCCCTATGGCTGGCACATGCAGTGGCCAGCTTCCCAAGCTGGAGCGCCACCCAGCTACCTCCAAGACCATACACCCTGTCCAGAGCATATTGGGCAGGCACGAGAGCCCAGATAAAGCAAATGGTGCTCTGTAAGGTCAGCCCCTACACAACAGCTCCTCCACTGTAGTCATGGACAGTCCTCATAACCAGTCAGCTTTAGGGTCAATCACTAATATGCAAACAACAACCAAGACTCAACTATAACAGGAGAGTATATACAACCCACACAAGGGACACACTTAGATGCTCAATGATCTCAGTGAGAACTTTAACAAGGAGATAGTAAACATAAAAATAGAGATAGATAAACTAAAAAAGAACCAGTCAGAAATGAAGAATGCAATAACTGAAATAAAGAATACATTAGAGGGAATCAACAATTTATTAGATGAAGCAGAGAACTGAATCAGTGATTTGAAAGATAAGGTATCATCAGATAACACCCAATCAGAACAGCAACAAGAAAAAAGAATTTTAAAATATGAGAATAGTTTAAGGGACCTCTGGGACAACATCAAGTATAACAATATTCGCATCACAGGGCTACCAGAAGAAGAAAGAGAGAGCAAGAAATTGAAGACCTATTTCAAGAAATAATGACAAATAACTTCCTTAACTTGGAGAAGAAAATAGACATACAAGCCCAGGAAACACAGAGTCCCAAACAAGAAGAACCCAAAGATGTCCAAGACACATCATAATTAACCCAAAGAGGCCCAAAACACATCATAATTAAAATGCTAAAGGTTAAAGATAAAGAGAAGCTCTTAAAAGCAGCAGGAGAAAAGCAGTTAGTTCCCTTCAAGGGAGTTCCCATAAGATAGTTAGCTGATTTCTCAACAGAAACTTTGCAGGCCAGATGGGATTGGCACAAAATATTCAAAGTGATAAAAAGCAAGGACCTACAACCAACATTTCTCCACCCAGCGAAGCTATCATTTAAAACTGAAGGACAGATTAAAGAGCTTTATGTACAAAAAAGAAAAGCTAAAACAGTTCCTCACTACCAAACCAGTATCAGAAGAAATGTTAGAGGGAGTTCTTTAAGAAGGGGGGAAAAAATCACAAATATGAAAAATAAAATGGCAACAACTACATATCTAGCAACACTTAGTTTAAATGTAAATGATTTAAATGCTCCAATCAAAAGATATAGGGTAGCTGAATGAAAAAGAAAACAAGATCCTTGCATATGCTGCCTACAAGTGACTCGTTTTAGATCAAAAGACACATACGGACTGAAAGTAAAGGGATAGAAAAAGGTATTTCATAAAAAATGAGGGGGGAGCTGGTGTAGCAATATTAATACAAGACAAAATAAACTTTAAAATAAAGGCTATAACGAGAGACAAAGAAGGACCCAGTAATCACACTTCTGGGTATTTATTTGAAGAAACCCAAAACACTACTTCAAAGGGATAAGTGAATCCATATGTTCATTTCAGCATTATTTACAATAGCCAAAATATGGAGGCAGTCTGGGTGTCCATAAGCAGATAATTGGATAAAAAGAGGTGGAACATATATATACAATGGAATATTACTCAGCCATAAAAAAAGAATGAAATCTCGTCATCTGTAACAACATGGATAGATCTAGAGGGTATTGTGCTGAGTGGAATAAGTCAGAGAAAGTCAAATGTCATACGATTTCACTTTCTGTAGAATCTAGAGAACAGAATAAACAAACAATATAAAGAAGCTCATAGATACAGACTGCATTTTGATGGTTGCTGGATTAGGGGGTGGGAGCATGGGTGAAGGACGGAGAGGATTAAGAGGTACAAACTGGTAGTTACAAAATAGTAATGGGGGTGTAGAGTATAGCATGGGGAATACAGTATTGTAATAACTATGCATGGTGTTAGATGGGTACTGGATTTATCTGGGTGATCACTTCATAAGTTATGTAAATGTCTAATTACTGTGTTGTATACCTGAAACTAATATAATATTGCATGTCAACTATAATTGAAAAAATAAAAATTTAAAAACTGAAAAAAAGAGGTTGCGAGGAATGGAGTCAAGATTAGTATGTGTAGAAGATGGCAAAAAGTAAGGGAATTAATGAAAGGGAGGGGGTATCAAGGAATCCTTAGAACTTTTTGAGGTAAAGGAAAGACTACCTAAAAGAAGGGAAACAAGGTAGAGAGGATAAGCAATGAGACTATGATAAAGATAGACAAAAGCAATAATATAAAATCACAGACTTTTCTTACAGTAGCTTCCTCACCTCACTCATTTGTTATTCTCCACAATAGGCCTTTTGGTGAGGACCTACAGCACCCTCTTGAGGATCTACAGCACCCTCTTAATACTTTTTCTGACTCCAATGGACTTCCTCCCAGTGGCTAGTCTCTGATCTCATTGCTATCTTCCAGGGCCATTAATTCTAACACATGACATTCCTTAATATGTTTACCTGAGGAAGAATCTAATTAACTCTCAGTAGGTATTACTGATTAATTTTATTATCAATCCTAAGAGGCTGTGCATTTTAGCAGGCATTACTTTCACCGAAAGGGTTGTTAGAGATAGAAAGGACCTTAAAAGAACAAAGAATTGAAGCCAAGTCCATCCTCCTCCTTCTTCACCTCATTGATATGTACACCCAGCCACACTGGTGATGATGCTATCTGTACTAGCCTGAGTACTAACACTGCCTCCAGTGGAGAAGTCTCCAGCACCAGGAGAGGTGTGTTAGGGATATTTTTGAAGCCAGAGAATCTTTTTAGTATCTTTAAACATTCTTTTTACATGTTAGGCTTCCCTGAGAAAGCAGACAACATTTTAGCCCTGGATATAAAAATTAATCTGTAAGATCAGCACATTTGCCATATATTTTTAAATTTTTACATTTAGATTCGGTTAAATAATCCATTCTCACATTGTTTCTTATAATCCATGTTCTCAAAGTGCTTCTCATTCACTAAACTTCTTTGCCTCTGAAGACAATCTTGTAAGGTAGCTAGAGAGCTAAGAATATCTTTGTCACTTTCGCATGTAAACAGTTAATGATTAAAATTCAGCATTTATGCTAAATTGCCTGTGGTTGAATCACACCTCTACTACTACTAGTGTATGACTTCAAACATGTTATTAACCATTCTGTTCCTCGGTCTGCTTGTCTGTAAAAATGGGGGGTAAAAATCATACTTACCTGTTTGGGTTCTTTGAAGATCAAATGAATTAATGCAAAAATAATGCTTAGAACAATACCTGACACCTGGTAAGCACTCAATAAATGGTAGTTGTTGTTCATATAATCACCACTGCCACCATCACCATTATCATCATCATCATCGTGAGAAAATTAATCATGCAATTACCAGATCCTCACTTCACTTCATGCCACATAGATGTGGTCATACTGGCTGCTAACTGCTAATGTCAACCTTTTTTTCTCTGACAATTTTCCTCTACTTTTGCCACAGTTGATTTCAAAGAGTGTTCCGTTGTTTTGTGAAACAAAATGAATTCAATGAGTCATCACTGTCTCCATTAAAAAGAGGAAAGAAATAATTTAAGTGGCAGCATGCTGAATAGATGTACAGAGGCTTTCTCCCTATCTAGAAGGTAATATTAAAATATTTCAGGACTACGATTTAGAGTTATAGAACATTAAAAGTTTCTAAATACTCTTATATTTAGGCTTCTATTTTTAGCTATAAAGTCCTTTATATATGTTTTCACAGTCTTTCAAATTATAATATATTAATATATTTCTTTTAAGTCTTTAAGCAATTAGTCTCAGAATAGAAAAACTTCTAAGTTTATGATCCTTTCTAGTAAACTAATATCAATAACTCACAATTAGCTCCACAATGATAATGTCACCAATAGAAACTGTCTTCATTTAACTGTTAAAATTCAAAAAATAAACATATCTTGAAAAGTGTTTGTCATTAGGGCTGAAAGATTTTCTAGAAAATGTTTGTTGGATTGTTTGATTTTTAACCTTTTTACAAAAGATACAGGTACCAAAATACATATCTCTCATGAAGGTCAAGTTAAAGAGTGCATATCTGGTAATCTGACCTAGGAAAATTTAGTAACTCAATCAAACTACAGGTAATGCCTGTTATCCAAACCAACTATTTTTATCAAAGATGAATTTTCAGTATTAGCCCCTTTTGCTATTCTTAACCAACTACATTTATAAATCATTTAAGTAGTGATTATAATCTCAAGGCCACATAAAATTTATCTGTGTCGAGAAATATTCTTTTAAAAATTATCTCCTTACTTTAGGTGGCCAAACTCACATCTTCTCAGCTGTGGAGTGATGACCCTTCTCAGCTGTGGAGTGATGACCCTGTGGAGTGATGCCACATATAATTTATCTGTGTCGAGAAATATTCCTTTAAAAATTATCTCCTTACTTTAGGTGGCCAAACTCACATCTTCTCAGCTGTGGAGTGATGACCCTGCCTTTGGCACCTATCTTTTTGGTGGTGATGGTGGTAAAATGTTTTTCTTGTCTATTGATTTATATTTGTAAAATATAGGAAGATAATTATAGAAAAAAATAATAATTTTAATAAGCACGTTTTAAAATTTTCTACTTGTTAAACAGAGCAGTACAAAAAAAACAATCAATTTTAAATGATTTTTGAAACTAAACATTTAATTATTTTGTTTCTGCTTTTTTCTGGTTGTTTGCACTTTCTTTTTTTCTAAAGTTCAGATTTTATTTCAGACTCTACTATTTATTTTTTTAATTTTTTAATTTTTTTCACCCATTCCCACACTCTCCTCTACTTTGGGAACCATCAGCTTGTTCTCTATCTCTATAGGACTCTTTCTGTTTTGTTTTGTTTATTCATTTGTTTTGTTTTGTTTTGTTTCTAGAATTCAACATATAAGTGAAATCATACAATATTTGTCTTTCTCTGCCTGACTTATTTTACTTAGCCAATATCCTCTAGGTCTATCCATGTTGCCACAAAAGATTTCATTCTTTTGTATTGCTGAGTAATATTCTATTGTAGATATATACCACAGCTTTTTATCCATTCATCTATTGACGGACCTTAAGTTGCTTCTGTATCTTGGCCATTGTAAGTAATGCTACAATGAACATAAAAGTTCATATATTTTTTCAAGTATTTTTATTTTCTCCAGGTTAATATTCATAAATGTAATTGTTAGGTCAAAAGGCAGTACTATTTTTAAGTTTTTGAGAGACCTCCATACTGATTTCTATAGTGGCTGTACCAATTTACAATCCCACCAATGGTGCACAGAGGCTCTCTTTTCTCCATGTCCTCACCAACACTTGTTTGTTGATTTCTTGATGATAGCCATTCTGACAGTTGTGAGGTGATATCTCATTTTTTATTTGATTTGCGTTTCCCTAATAACTGATGTTGAGCACCTTTTTGTATGCCTGTTAGCCATCTCTGTATGTTCTCTTTGGAAAAATGTCTATTCAGGTCCTCTGCTCATTTTTCAGTTGAATCACTTGGTTTTTATTGATGTTAAGTTGTATGGTTCTTTATACTTTTTGGATATTAACCTCTTATTGAATATATCATTGATGAATATTTTCTACCATTCAATAGGTTGTCTTTTCATTTTGTTGATGGTTTTCTTCTCTGTGCAAAAACTTTTGAGTTCGATGTAGTCCATTTCTTTATTTTTTCTTTTGTTTCTTTTGCCCAAGCAGACATATCCAAAAAGATATTGCTAGGACTGATGTCAAAGAGCTTACTACTTATGTTTTCTTCTAGGATTTTTGTGGTTTCTAGTCTTACGCTTAAGTCTTTAATTCATTTTGAGTTTATTTTTGTATGGAAAATAAAGTTTCCTTTGTAAGAAAGTGGTCTAATTTTTCTTTGGCATGTAATTATCCAGTATTTTCAATACCACTTACTGAAGAAACTGTCTTTATTGTATATTCTTGCTTCCTTTGTCGTGGATTGAGCATATAAGCTAAGATTTATTTCTGGGTTCTCTATTCAATTCCATTGATCTATATATCTGTTTGTATGCCAGTACTGCACTGTTTTCATTATTGTAGCTTGGTTGTATAGTTTAAAATTGAGGAGCATGATACCTTTAATCGTTCTTTCTCAAGGTTTCTTTGGCTTTTTGTGGTCTTGTGTGATTCCATATAAATTTTAAGATTAGTTGTTCTAATTCTGAGAAGAATGCTATTGGTGTTTTAATAGGGATTGCATTGAATCTGTATAATGTTTTAGATAGTAAGGACATTTTAACAGTATTAATCCTTTCAATCCATGAATATGATATATCCTTCCATTTATTTGTATCCTCTTCAATTTCTTCAATGTCTTATAGTTTTCAGAGTACAGGTCTTTCAACAATTTGGTTAAATTTATTCCTAGGTATTTTATGGGTACCTGTCTTTGTTGACTTATTTCATTTTCACAAGATAATGTAAATCCAAAGCCAATGTCTCTGTCTATTAACATGAATGCCTCAATGTCTATTCTCCAGGTACTTTTCAGGAAGCCTAATCTTGAACAGAGTGTCTTACGATAGTTATGAAAAGCAAAGAAAAGCATTATTATTGTTGTCTGAAGGATGCCAGAAGTCAGTTTCACTAGCTAATCTAAGGTCTATCCTTTGATTAAAATAAACCAGCAATACTCAAAATGGATTAAATACTTAAATGTAAGAAAACCCAAAACAATAAAACTCCTAGAAGAAAACATAGGCAGCAAACTCTCTGACACTGTTTGCAATTTTTTTTCTGTTATATCTCCTTGGGCAAGGGAAACAAAAGAAAAATAAATGGGACTATATCAAACTAAAAAGTTTTTGTACAGCAAAGGAAACCATCAATAAAACAAAAGGACAACATACAAAACGGGAGAAGATATTTGCCTATGACACATCAGACAAGAGGATAATATCAAAATTTATAAAGAATTCATACAAATCAATACCAAAAAAAATCCAATTAAAAATGAGCAGAGGACCAGAATAGGCACTTCTCCAAAGAGGACATTTAGATAGCCAGTAAGCATATGAAAAGATGGTCAATGTCAATAATCATCAGAGAAATGCAAATTAAAACCACAATGAGATATCACCTTACACCTATCAGAATGGCTATCATCAGTAAATCAACAAATAAGTATTGGCGAGGATCTGGAGAAAATGGAACCCCTGTGCACTGTTGGTGAGATTGCAATTTGGCGCAGCCACTACAGAAAACAGTTTTTCCTCAAAAACTTAAAAATAGTACTACCTTATGACCTATCAATTCCACTTCTGGGGATTTATCTGAAACAAACCAAAACACTAATTCAAAAAGATATGTGTGCTCATATGTTCACTGCAGCGCTTTTTGCAAAAACCAAGATATGGAGGCAACCTAAGTGCCCATCAGCAGACAATTGGATAAAGTGGTAGTGGTACATATATACAATGAAATATTTCTCAGCCATTATAAAAAAAGAAACCTTTCCATTTGCAACAACATGGATGGATCTATAGAGCATTAGGCTAAAAGAAATAAGTCAAAGACAAATACTATATGATTTAACTTATATCTGGAATCTAAATATCAAAATAAAAAACAACAAAAAAATAGAAAAAGACTCAGAGATACAAAGAAACTGGTGACTGCCAGATGGAAAGAGAGGTGAGTGGCTGTGTGAAAAAGGTGAAGGGATTAAGTACGAATTAGTAATTTCAAAAATAGTCACAGGGATGTGAAGTACAGTATAGGGAATATGGTCAATGATATTGTAAAAACTACATATAATGCCTGGTGGGTACTAGACTAATTGAGGGATCGCTTTGTAAATGATATAAAAGTCTAATCATTATGCTGTACACTTGAAACTAATATAAATAATATTGACATTAACTCTAATTTAAAAATTAAAAAAGAAGATAAACTGGTAATACATTGCCTACTTAGACTAAATTTTAATTTGCACATATTCTCCATTCTCCTTCCTAAACCATTGGCTTGTATTGAGGGATATTCTAAGAAATAGTCTTATAAGAAGCATTGTTTACCATTGGAATGTTGGAGAGGTCTTTGTTTATTACATGACAAAAGGCCCTCATGGGGAGAAAAGCAGAGCCAAGAAGAGAACAGAAAACGTGGAGAAAAGGGAGCCCAATAAGTATAAGAGAGCAGAGAATTTGAGGCAAACTGCTCAATGAAACAACATTGCTTGATAAAGAGGAATTCATGTTCCCAATGTCATCCCCTCTAGTCTTCCTGAGTGAAAAAACATGTCTATCCCAGATTGCTTCTGGGGTCTTGAGGTGCTACCAGACTGGTAACCCCTCTTTATTGAATTCATTCTTTCCCTGGCCTCCAATTTGTCCCCTGGGCTTCAGACCATCCTAAAGAATTATCCTGAAGAAAGTTTTCTGTTTTTGTAACTCCCACCCAATTCTCAAACTCATTCTTTCATCAGTTAAACCAGGTTCTACTTTTAAGTGAAACTGAATCCTTCACCATAATATTATAAGCTTATGTCTGACTTAAATCTCAGCATCTACACCCCCAAGGCAAATATTACATTCCCAGAAGGCATATCTTATGCTTGGAACTTTCCTAATTCAATGAGTTTTCCAGGTTTACTATATCTCTCACTTCTTCCTGGATGTCTCACAATAATCAGAGTGTTTCAGTGAAAATAAAAAAATGTATGTATGTGTATGTGTGTATTTCTGAATCAGAAGAGTCAATATAGTAGTTCTGAGGTTGCTATCTTTCAAAGGGTCTGCTTGCAGGGTTGGCCCTTGGTTGGCATCTGGGAACTTTGCTTTTGTCATGCTCTCTATGTTAATCAGGCTGTTTTCCCACCTGGAGGATTATACCCTGCTGTACCAGCCTAGACTAAATGTACAAAAAATGTGCTTAATTGTGAATATCCTAATTTTGTTCTGGGATCTTGATACTTATGGCTGGGCATGTTAGCAGAGAGTGCCTACAAGACTGGCTCCAAATAGAAACTCTGGACTTAAGTCTGAAGCAAGTTTCTCTGGGCCAAAACATTGCACATATATTGCTGCATTTCACTACTGAAGGAAGAAGTGTGTGAGTTGTAATCTCTCCTAAGAGGGAAAATGTTGGAAGTCTGCACTGGGATTCCTCCAAACTGTGTGATGTGTCTTTTTCCATTGCTGATCACTGTAATAAAATATAGTCATGAGTACTGCTGACTCTGAGTTCTGTGAATATTTCTAGTGAATCATCAAACATGTGGATTGACCCTTGAGATATGTATATGTGAAAATTTTTAAATAGGCAAGCTTAAAAATTACTTTATGAAAGAAAATACATATATGGCAAATCAGCAGTCATTAAGGAAGTACAAATTAAAACCACAATAAGATACCACTATATAGCTATCAGACTGACTAAAATTAAAACAAACAACAACAACAAAAAAAACTGACCATCCAAGTACTGTCAAGTATCAGCAATGAATAAGCGAAATTTGAAATTAAAAACACAATGTCATTTATATTAGCACTCCCAAAACTGGAATATTGAGATATAAATATAAAAATAATATATATAAGATCTATATGCAAAAAAACTACAAAACGCTGATGAAAGAAATCAAAGAACTAAATAAATGGAGAGAGGTTCCATGTTCTTGTATTGGAAGACTCAATATTGTCAAGATGTCAGTTCCTCCCAATTTGATCTATAGATTCAATGCAATCCCTGGAGATGAAGAGAAAGGACAGGAAAAGGCAGAAAAGGTGTATTGTCACAAGGCACAGGGCATTTTTGGGCATGATGAATACATTCATTATATTCATCGTAGTGGTTTTACTGGTGCTTACATATCATAGAAAGTATCAAATTTTACACTTTAAATATGTGCAACTTCTAATATGCCAAATATATATGTAAATACAGCTTTAAAAAAATTATATAACTAATCTTTTGAGGCTCCACTTACAGGCTATTAGCAACACCCATCTGAGGTTCCCTATGATAATACAAGCAATTTTATTAATAATAATTTTAATTAATAAAAGTAATCTTTGAGAATTTCAGCAATAGGCGTGATATAATATCTACCAAGAAAGAGTGTATGTGAAAATTGATTCAAACGAAAAAGAAACAAAGGTTAGAAAGATGATGAATGGACACATTACAAGTTCCTAGTCAAAATTCTGTAACATTATCATTAGTTACTACAGGTTATATAAATTCAAAACAGTACTCTAAATCACTGAGGACTAGGTGTAAAAAATAAGTACTTAATTTAAGAACCTATGGTCTTACATCTATAAAGAAAACTAGGATATCATAGAACCAGCTCCAAATACCTTAAATACATCTACAGAACAGAATCTGTTCTCTTAAGTGGTCGTTTCTAAAAATTGGTGAGCTAAGTCCTAAAGATTTTTATGATTGAGATTGTTGATCTTGGTGATTTCTTCCTCAACACATTAATTAAATATTTCCAATCAACTGATAGGTTAAACATTTCTAAGCATAACAACATTTGATAATTTCTCTTCATTTAATCTATTAAGGGGACTTTATAAAATATTTTACATTTCTACCTATGAAGCTGATCCTAGGGTCAAATAAATGTTTCAAATTCATTTTATGCATACACATAGGAAATAAAGCATAGCCATTGAAATCATAGCATTCTTTGTAAGCACAGTATTTTTGACAAAATTCAAATGTGTAAAATAATGCATCTCTCTCTAATTGAGCTTAGTTGCTAGATGACTGAAACCTGACTAAGTCAATTCCAAGTTTTTTTTCTCATCACTTCAGAGTTTTTCTTAGTCAAGTGAGGCATAAACTCGGTCAATTCAAAATTGTTTCTTCCTTTCCCCTGGGTATCTAGTCATGGGAAGGGGATGAAGGTGCCTGGAGTTAAGTTGGTGGCTCACCTCTTGCACGATCATCCCACCACTCCAGCATCCTCTGAGGTGTTTGCTGTGTCCACCTGCTCTGCATCTTAGACTTAGCCTAACACAATTCCTCCCTGGCATTCCCTCATCACAACCAAGAAAACTCTTTGGGGACCACTGGCTTCTAAGTAAATCTTGCCTTTTTTAAGGGCCAAATATTCTTAATTATATTGATGCCTGACAATGTCAGGCACAGTGTTCATGGTCATTTTCCCAGGCCCCAGTAAAGAAGCAAGTGAAGTCCTCCAGGCTCTGTGTGTTCCTAAACATCTCTTTATCTGGTGGGAGTGGAAGGGAGCCTGGGAGACGGAGTCTATTGTTCCTGAGATTCCTAGCCACCACGAACTTCCAAGACTTACTCTTTTGCTTCCTTTGAAACTTTCTCCTTCTACCACCTTTCCCTAGCACTGAGAGTTCCCATTTAATCCATAAAATGTGATTTATTTAAAAAGTTATTTTCCTGATGTAATCTGTAGACAAGGGATTCAACAAACAATACTTATAAATAAAAATGAACACAGTCTGAGTGACTTTTACCTTCATCAAAATACATTCAGATCAAGCGCCTGAGGCTCGTTGCTATTAATCTTAAAAACTGCTACAAAAAAAAAAAAAGGCCAATTATCTTTATATTTTTCTGAAAGAAAAAGTCATCACCTCTCTGTAAATTCCATCAAATTTTACTTTCCTAGATAAAAATATAAATGCTATTTTTCTTTTTTCACACACACAGCCTCATACATGGTAATTCCTCTATAAAGGATTCCTAGATGAATAGCTTTCTCTTAAAGAAATTCTTTCCAAATAACTTATCATAATGTTCTATTCAGAACCTAAACAAATGACATATTAATTTTTGATAGTGTCATAACCATATCTATCTATCCTAGTTTGGAGTCTACTAGATCCAAAACAGCTTGGTACTCCAGGTAAATAATGTCATCAGTAATTAGGTGTGTAATTGTTTTGTTTAGATCTGGAATTAAAATGAAAGACTGGGCATTTCCAAAAAAGTCCAGGTATTTTCAAAAGAGGGAAATGGAGAAAGGACAATTCTGCTATAATCCTAAAATCATAAGTCCTTTAGGAGGAACTTGTCTTTTTTTTTTTCATTTTACTGCAACACAAATTATTTTGCCGCATTACTCATATAGCCAGCAATTACAGGCATCATGAATTGGAATCAACTGGGTGCCAAATGAGGTACTTTTGCCCACTTTCCTAGTCTCAGTGTCCTTAGGAACTACAATCCTTTCACTGGTGTTTAATTGTCTAGGAAACATCCCGGGTCAATATTTTTATTTCCTGTTTTCACCTGCCAGTGGTGAACGTTTTTCTCCATTTTCTAAACATATGACTAAATTTAACATGGTAGTTATGACAAGACATGCAGGAAGCTGCCCAGGCCAAATGAACTGGAAAACTCAAACAATTTAAAATATGCTTTTCTGTTTTGAAGGATATCTTGAAGTCCTGAAGCTCCTTTCTTACCATGTTTTAATTTCATTGTGATGCCATCATTTATTTGAAAAAATTTCCAAACTTTTAAAAAGTTAAAAGTTCAATTATTCTAATTCTGTATTAAAGAATAAGGTAAAACATAAGCATGTATTTTGACATACTCGTTGTAAAACATCCATGATATCAATCCCTTTTTACTTTAGCTTACTGAAAACAACAAATCCCAGCTAAACTTTAAATGAAATCCTTGTTACAATTTCCTAAACTGTATTGTCATATAAAGAATCTTTGAAACTTTTACAGTTCATTTTAGCATCTTTTTATGATCTAACATGCAGTTAGACCCAGGAAATGATATTAAGCTGCCATACATATATTATCTCTCCATAAATTATTTTTATCAATTTAACAATATGTGGCTTGTGGCTTTTTTTATCTGAAAATGAAAATTTGCTAACATAGCAAATATATGAAATTATTGGTTTTTACAATCTGTTTTGCATTTCTTCTTTTCAAACAAATAGATTTCATAAAATACATCCACAAAAATAAGCAATCTGCTCCTTTTGTATATCTAGCAGAATATCAGCCAAAAAGTTTGTCTGCTACAGATTGGAAAGCCAAACTTGTCAGAAGTGAGTTGCAATATAACAGTAAATGGGTCTTCTTTTTAATGTTTTTTATTTAAAATAAACATGATGTAAAAGAGTTTGATTTTTCTAGGCACAGTAGTATAGAAGTAAGGAATTAGAAGTAAACAGCTGGTTCAAAGAGAGGTGGAGGTTTGGGAAGGATGACATGTGGGGATTCCTCTTGGACTAGACAAGCAAAATGGCAATGAAGGAGAAAATACAAGTATAACTTGCCAATTGTATAGCAGATGATTTGGAGTCATCGTGGCAAATAGACCTTCAATTCCCTCGGATATCTAGAGTCTAGGATTTCTAACACTTCTGAGTTGTGACAAGCTCTCTTGAATTGCTTGATTTCATTAGATCCAGTTCCCATCTACACCTGTCATAAGGCAGTGCATATGTATATGTCTGTGAGAGAATGTACATTTTTCTTAACTTTACTCAATTTGAAGAATAATATCAGGTACTTTGGTCTAGTTTGACAAGTGGTCATTTATGTATCTGAAATAACTTCTCCATGTGGTGGAAAACTGAGCAATTTCTCAAATAATGCAATATTTTAGTGCTTTTAAAAGACTTTCTGTGTGGTACATTTATAAATGCTATGCATTATGTGTTACGAACACAAATTCATAAAAGAATTTCTCTGCTACTGAGAAAGTATTTTCACTCTCACAATAATAATTTAACTAATGGTTATTAAGCACTACAAGATGCCCAAACTGTTCTACTCATGCAGTCTATTAATCCTGACAACAACCCTCTAAATTGATCCTATTATTATCTCCAGGGCACAAGAAGGTGAAGCACTGTGTTCAAGGTCAGCCAGCTAGTAAGTGGCAGAGCCAGCATTCAATTCCAAGCACTCTGGCTCTGGAGTACATACTCTTACCACAAAACAATACGACATCTCATTTATCTACTTATAGAGGCACTATTATATCAATTTTTAGATGAGGAAACTGAGACTTGATGAGGTTAAATAACCTTCAAGTCTTCTCTGCTAACATGATAGATGCCACAAGCCAAGCCTAATCTTTCTGATTCCAAAGTCCGTGCTTATAACCAGTTATGAGCTCATAAAACCACTACAGTCTCCTAAATACAGGACCACTGTATAAAATGTAAAAGTTACTGTGACCATCAAATACAACAGAAGCAAAAGTGAACATGTTATAATAGTGGCCTGGTCCACACTGTCTCAGTGAGGTGATTCACCCCTAGGTAGGAACAGTATTTCTATAACACTAATTATAGCACATCAGTCTCAGGCTAAACCTCCCATCTGGCCCAGAGTTACTAATGTCAACATTAGAGATGGCCTTCATTTTCTTGATCTTTGCTAATCCACATAGCAGTTTCTCTGCCTCCAGGAGTGGCCACAAGGCTAACCAGAAGAAAATTCAACCCAGAGACCCAAACTGGATTCAAAACAGGAATTACCCACAAGTCTGAGTCAGGAATTGTGTTCCCACAGAGCTCTTTGATCCTGAGAGAGGGAGCTGAGCAGCACAAAGGAGGAGAGAGCCAGATCACAGATGAAGACTTTGTCACTGAAGGTCTTTTCCTTCTAGATGAGCATTCTGGATTTCCGAGTAGCCACTTCCTGCTGAGTGAGCTTCAATGGGCCTGGCCTCAGCCCCGTGCAAATGAGTGGAAGAATTCTGAACTCAAACATAAAAGCGCAGCAGCAGGCCACAAAGTCCACAGTCAAGCCTGCTGGGAGCCCCAGCCAGTTCATACACCATATGTGCCCTGCTTATCCATCTGGTTTCATGGAAAATGCCAAATAAAACAATGAAAACAAATGGCAGAGTAGAGTCTTTTGCCCTGGCCTTGAAGTGCACACTGACCTCACCTTGTAGAGTTTTCTATAAATCATCTGGGTTATAAGTAGTTTTATATAAAGTATAAAAGCTCAAGCCATGCAAAGTTTTAAAAAGGGAAGAAAAGTTCCAAAGTTGCAGCTAATTGCCTTATATCAATCCTTCCATTTACCAATATTACTCCATAAAGCCAAACATGAAATTCATTGAAACCATGGAAACATGTAGTTTAACCACATGTGAATCCAAACCAAAAACAATCACAATTTATGTGAGCACCACAAAAACCCTTTGTGTTATTAAATTATTTCACAGACTGAGGATTGGGCTCACTTATTTAAGCAAAACAGTACATTTCAATATAATAATAACACACAATCTCTTAAAGGTAATTATTCTACATCTTAATTGTGCTTTATGTGGATTGTACTTTAACTTTAGGTTATTTCCTGAAACCAATAAATCTCTATATGTATATTTTTTAAGTTAATTTCAATAGACGAATTGTTAGCCTTGATCTATATCTAGTTTTTTAGCCTCAGTACTGTTGACATTTTGGACCAGAGAAGTCTTTGTTTTAGGGAACCATCCTTCGCATTGCAGGGCATTTAGCTGTACCTCTGGCCTCTACAGAAGCACTGTCTCCATTTGTGAAAACCCAAGATGTCTCCAGACACTGTTAAATGTCCTTGAGGGGCAAGTCAAAAATCATACCTTGTTGAAAGCCACTGGTCTATATGATATTGAGAATAAGTTTTAAATACTGATCAACCTCTTCTCATTCAACCATTCAGTAATTGCTATTAATTAATACTAATGGTTCAAGGCAATGACTAAGCTCATTATTGAATTTTTAAAGCCAAGTTAATCATTTGTCTTCTAAAATTATAAAAATAATAATATGGTTTCACCTTTCTGAATATCATGAAAATTCAATCATACACAAAAGTCTATGTGTTATATAATGGAATATACAATATGCATGCATGTACTATGCAACTAGATATTGAAATTTCAAAAATCTAATTTTTCTCAATTGTTTTTAAGTCTAATGATGTCTTCAGAGTCCATTCAAGAATAATACCGGTTTTTCCTTAAAATCCAATAAAGTCCACAAAAGCTCAAAATGTGTGTAAATCATTGCAATTTTTAAAAATACATGTAAAGTCAAAAAATTAAGTCAATAAATTAAGTCTTTAAAAAACTTTCTTTTTGTCTCTTCCCTTATGTTGGGCTTGATGTGAGATATTAAGGTGAATCAAGCCAACACAGCCTTTGCTTGAAATACATGTCAATAGTAGAGATGGAAAAAAAGAGAAAAAATAAAAAATAAATTACTGCCAACATCTGGTATTAAATAATGGCTTCTACATAATGGGTAGATATAAAGGAGACAATTTTGAAACAAATGTCAAGCCAGTAAAGCACAAGGTGTGTTAAGATAAAAAATATTTAATAAGTCTAGATTACGGAATTTTAGGTTCTATGCAAAGTAATGAGGTACAGGAGTTGGGGGGAAAAGATATAATGAGAAGTGAAAAATAAGAAAAGATGGTTGAAAACAGATTATAAAAGACCTTAATTAGATTAATGAGACTGACTCATTCTATAAACAATAAGGAGCCATTGAAAAAAATGGATCAGAAAGATGATAGTTAAATGTTAAGAACAGTGTTTTTTCTGTATCTCAAATACAGAGTTACCCTTGGTTCACAGTATCTGACACCCAAGGGCTGTAGTCAAATTGTTCCTTATTGCCTTGCTCTGTAGACACTGAGTTTTGCAAGACTCTTTCCCTATCCCCTGTATCACTCAAGCAGGCAGTTTTATTCCAGCCCCAGTACCAAGTCTGCTTTGCCTTAATGAGATTAACCTTCCATGTACAGCTGGAATATGTGATAACACAGAAATGGCAAGCAGGAAAGATGAATGGGAGAAAAGAGAAAAACAGCAAGAAGACTAGTTAGGAAGCTGTGAGTAGTCCTGAGGGTGGCCTGAACCATATTAGTAGTGTTCTTTAAGAAAGCTAGAAAAATATGTTTTAATGCAAAAACAAACTATTTTTATAGTGTTTTATATGAAAAGACTCTTTTCACAATTAAATTTAATACATAAAATCCCCCTTTTAGTGTTGTAAACTATTTTAACCTAGGACCATTTTTAGTAAACCTCTTATAATATTGTTTTACTTAAATTATAGTCTCTTTTTTCCAGATGTTATATTTCTATTAAATAACTGCAAAGATGTCAAATCAAACTAGTCCTTTCAATTCAAAAGTGAAAAGCTCCAGTGAGCAAAGATAAATTTTTATGACAAATTGGTTAATAAAGTGCTGTCTCATGAGAACTGGACCTTAAACTAGAAAAGTGACTCTGAATGCTTAACATCTCCTTTAGCAATTCAAATTCTTCTGCAGTCACTGTCTAACCACAACTCATCACACTATACATATAGGGATTGCTTTTATACTCCCCTACTAAATTAAAAACAAAAACGAATAAACAAATGAAATATATAAGCTTGCTAAAGAAATTTAGCTTAGTTCTATCATTATGTATCATTATTTTACTTTGACCTCAGTGATTATATTTTCTCACCATTTAGCCAGCCTGTAGTGGTGCTCAATGTTGGCTTTCCAAAAAATGCTTATAAATTAATGCAAATAAAACACTTAAAACAGTATCTGAAACAGTGCCTCATATAGTAAGAGCTATGTAAGTGCTGACTATTATTATTACCAATCCCTGGACTGCACTTTAAACCAACTAAATCCAGATCTATGGAGACTAGGGGGACCTATCAGTGCCCCTGGGCTCAGGCACTGGTACTTTGTCAAAGCTCTCCATGTGATTTCAATGAGCGATCAGTACTGAGAAAACACTGAGGTTTAACCAAGTGTCAATGAAACAAATTTCATGGCTTAAATATCAGAAATTCTGACCAGTTCCATTCTATGTCCCATTGATAAAAAACAAACAAACAAACAAACAAACAAACAAACTACTATTTGCCAGGTGCTGTGCATGTCAAAGAAGACACAAAAATGAGTAAGACAATCTCTACCTTAAAGCAACTAGCAATTATTAGGTGAAATAGACCATAGCCAAATAAATACAAAGAAATTCTTTAAGGGTAAGAATCATAATATTAATTAAAAGTGTGAGTCATACAAAGAAAGGATCAGCCAATTCCACTTGGAGAAAGCAAGGAAGTCTTCCAGAGAAAGAGAAACTTGAACTGACCCTTAAGTGATGAGATTGTTAGGTGGAAAAGAAAGGTAAAGACATACTAGATAGAAAGGTATCTCTAAAATATACAGAGAAAGGAACAGCATAATGTATTCAAGGACCAATGAGGAAGTAAAATAGTTAAAGCAGACATGCTAACAGTGAAGGTAGACAAACTGTAAGAGTCTGTAAAAACAGACTGAAAAATTGTGACTTTTCCCTGTAGGCAAAAGGAATCCAAGGAGGCATTTTAAGAAAAAGAGTAACATGATTATATCTACAACTTAGATCTCTCCTGTCTTCATATATCAAGGGCAGCAATAAACCTACACATTAGACTAGGGCTTCACATGGGCATGCTGACATGTTCAGTTGAAACAATCACCTCTATTGTGCCTTCGCCCAGTTCTCTTGAGGAATAAAGACATTTTAGAAGTTAAAAATTTAATCATAAGCCAAACTAAGCTAGGAAAGTTATTCTACAAGGCTCCTTTTCCCCATTTTTTTCTGTGGAAGCAAATAAAGAAAATATTTTTTTTAATGTAAGCCTCTCCATTGGATGCATCCAAGATTTTACTCCAAAAAAAAAAAAAAAATGAAAAGAGAAAGTGTAAACCTTATGGGTGAAAGAAAATGACTCCAAAAGAAACTATATTTGAGGAGGAATATCTTGAAATTGTATGTTTCTTAAAAGAATCTTTAACAGAAATTTTCTTTCAAAATAAGACTATATATAAGAATTGTTTTGCTTAAGGTATAAAGTGAAAGGATCACATAAATTATAACAATAGTAAATATTTATTAGGGCTTAATATGTAATTACTACTGAGTCCGCTGTCCTCACTACAAGTATGTCAGCATTATGTTTAAAGTCTAATTTACAGATGAGGAAACTGAGGATTAATACTGTCAAATACGTGTCAAAAACTGCCAACGGTCTGATATTTTATCCTAACTGAAAACTAAGAAGTTAGTCTGTTAAAATTTCAGCAATGCTTGCAGAAGGCACAAGATTCCTGGGTCAGAGACAAAAGACTTCATTACTCATAGCAGTAAAAGTAGACAGAATATCAGCTTTTTTTTTTTTTTGACAATTTCGTGAACCCCAATTTCCACAAGCAATGCAAAGAGGTCAGGTAACACCTGAACATGTAATAGGTTGTGTTATAGGACATTTATTACTTTTACAGGAATTTTTTAGTTTGTGTTACATAAGTGTTTATAATGGACACTAAGCATGCCTGCCCTTCGCTCCAAAAGGAGACACTATCTTTTTCTTCAAAGGTTATTCACTAAAAACTATGTTTAAAACAAAGGTAGTCAGTCAGTGCTTCTGCTTGAAACATGTGAAGACACACAAGAGAATCATGGAGAACTGTCTTTCAACAATAAGTTGCCCATCTTCATACAATTAGTAAATGAAAGTACCAGGGTTTGAACCTCAGATCATGTCATTTGAGCAACAGAGCTCTACACTGAAATATCAAGAAGCAAAGCACAAAGGACAACCTAAGTTTTGTGGATCTTGAGAATCTAGATTTTCCAGTCATTTTGGAAGAAGATGAATCAAAAAGATTTCTAAGGAGCTTACAATATCAACATTGGTGAAGAATTTCTCCTTTCTAAAGATAGAAAAATGAAAAAACATGTCCTCTGAAGGATCACAGATCTCCTATGCAGTGAGGGAAGTTTTACAGACACAGTGAACATAATAGTACCAGAAAAAAAATAACCTAGGATATTCTTGGAGGTTTTTTCCAGATGTTGAGTTTTAATTCTAGCCTGATTTAAATGGCAGATAAAAGATATTTAAATATTATGTGAATAACTGTAGCTGAAAATGCCATTTTCTCACTATAAGCTATTTTGAACCATTGGTTTCTCTCTTCAGGAGATATTAAAGTATGGAAAACATGATCATAATTTATGCCTTCAGGACTCAGAGATTTATTTTGCTATTCAGAGAGGAACAAAACTATTGTTTTAAATACAACAAAAGCCCACATCTGCTCTTGTGCAAGCTCCTTCTGGCTGCACCAGGCTTTTCAAGGGATGATTGTGGATGTGCATGCAAAGCCACACCCTCTCCTAGTCTGAACATCTGGCATTCCTGTCAGTCTTGTCCTTGTCCTCACTGGCTGCTCAGGAAGCTCATTGTGAAGGAGACTGTGTTGCTGCAATTTGGGATCTAAGTCAGTGAAAATAACTACCAATGCCTATGTGTATAGAGACCTAGAATGTTATATAATGATAAATGGGTCTCTACCTGTTCGACACCGGTACCTAATTTTTCAATTATTGCAATGTCCACTGCCAAAGGTAAATACTGTCTACTGACTTCTTAGAATAGCAGTGATGACTTGGAAAAGGGAAATCGTTTCATCTGATCTTAACATGTAAACACTCATGATAAGCATTAGCAGGAATGCTGACTTTAAGAGTTTTAGGCAAGACAACACCAAAGCCAAAGACTCATTTCTGCACACTGCAAAAGCCAGTTTTCTGTTTCGTGTTCTCTACAACAGCCGTCCTTGACAAATGAGACTCACTGAGATCCCTTTCTGTTTCTGAGAAACAAAGTGTTAAGTCTGACATGGGTCAGTGAAATCATGTTTTGCTTTGGAGTATGATCAAGAAGAGGAGGAGATTAAGTCTCCCTTTCAAGATCTGAAATCTGTCCTGAATCCATGGCCCATATGCAGATGCTGGTATGCTGCTTGGTATTTGGGGATTTCTTGCTGATGAATATAATATGGCTAAAGCCTTCCTTGGCTGCAAAGAGAAACCAGAGAAAAATAAAGATGTGCTTTCGTTGGTAACATATTGTGGGGTCGGGATGTTGTTCTAGTGACTCACTTGAAAAAAAAATGTGGTAGGAAAACTAAATTCAACCCCATGACAAAGTGTTATGGCTTTTGTTTAACAATAATTCCAGCCAACTCACTGGCCAGGATTCTTTTTATATAGGCTGGGTCTGCATGATTCAAAAATATCCAGTACATTTAATTCTAAAATTTGCTTCAGTAGCCTGGTTATTTTGTTTGTGAAATGTTAAACCTGAACTGAACTACTTTGGACAAATAATCTATAGAGCATCAATACTGACTAACTGATTATTTAATTAATTGATTATAGTTGTCTGAAATTTTTGGATGCTTTTGTGTTTTACAGATTTATAGAGCTCACTGCTCCTGGAACTCACTACCCTATTATCTCTGCTCTTTGGCTTCTAGGTTAGACAATGTATTTATCAACTAGAATAGGCCTATGTCATTGGGGTTGATGAGGAGATGGATGGGAGGTTGTAACTGAATATCTTGATTCCACGCTTTTCATCTTTGAAGCATTCTGCCAAGCACTTCATTTGAGAGGTTTTTTAACCCCTTTATTAGAGTCTTTGTTAGTCTGATTTTTTCTTTAAATTAATAATTGTTACATAACCATAATTCATGACAAATGCATTCCTATCTGAAGTCAGTTTTTCCCACCTTCACCGGAAAGGTGTTTCCTTCCACCTTCACCTTTTAAATATTATTTATACTATAAGGTCCAGCTCAAAGCTATCTCTTCTATAAAAACAAGTATGAATTCTCTCTTGTTCCATACACTGATTCCACTAAGCTATATTGGTAGTTTTATTATAGCACATTCTGCCTTGTGTTATAATTCTTTGTGTCCATTTCTGTGTCACTACTAAATTATTAGTTCCTTGAGCACTGTACTTCCATTTACCCACAGGGGCCCATTCTTCCATTTCATATCTCCATACCAAGCTGTTATTTGCCTATAGTTGGTGAATCAAAAATATATATCTTTTTAATTTAATGACACCCATGTCCTCCAAATAAATATACCAGAAGACAAAGTAGTGCAAAATTGGGGCGCGGGGGTAGGGAATAGGGGCAGAAGAAGGGAAGGAGGAAGATAAGAGGGAGGAACAATGTCAAAATGGAAATCCAACCTGATTTAACATCTAATGATTAATGACTCATGTTGGCAAATATCAGAAGGAAAAACCCATACACAATTGCTCTGCATTTTAAAATGCTGTATTTTTTCTTTTGGTATATTTATTCATACAAAAACAATATTTACTTTTCTCTTGATTAAAACATGAATGTTTCTACTTGGCTTCTTTTTGGACAAACTTCTTCAGAACTGATTTTGATAACAAAGTTAAATCTCACTGTTCCTAACCAACAACCCCATCCTTTGTTTTAAAACAATAATTCGATGACTAAATACTGCCTTTCCCTCAGGGCAATGAATAAAGAAGACAAAAGCCAGTGAATGCTAATAGAAAACAGCATCACTAGTTAAAATACAAGTCACATCAGTATGGTGCAAAAGAAAAGGAAAAACCCAGAAATGAGCTACCTGTAATATAGGAGAGAAAATTTTCTCATAAGTTTAAACAGGTAGTACTATCCTAAATGCATCTTTTAATAAGATTCAGTAATCTTGGGAAATTCAGGAAGTAGATTATTTTCAGAGTCAGTGATTGACCCACTGGGAATTTTATTTTCAGTTTGGGGAATGTTCAGAATTCATACTTTGTCATCTATATTGATAGTTAACATTCTTTCAAATGAATGACCCTGAAGGTTTGATGGTCTTGTTATTTTCAGAGATATCACTGACCCCACCATTTTGATTTGGTTTGATTATTAAAAACAGAGTCTAGGAATTTTACACTATGCATCACAAATTGTGAACCTTTGCTCCCTGTAAATTCTGTACTTGAGATTTCTAATATGGCAATTTTCTAACATTGTGGTTGAGGTCATCTTAGACCTACGCTGATATTTTTCCTTTGAGATACAAAATCAATACTTTATTGGCTAAGAAAAAGTAAAGCACTCCATTTATGTTAGACTGCTGACTAAAAATGCAAATCTTTGCAAGTTATGGAAACGCAGAAGCTAAAAAGTCCTGCTAATTGCTGACTCCCTTGTTGAACATATTAAATTTGTCCGGGTTTCACTTTTTTTTTAATCTCATCTTTCTGCGCTCTTTTTATGAGAAGTTTCATAAAGAGCATGCATTAAGTACAAGGAGAAAATCTATAGTATTCTTGCAACACTTTTCATAAGAATTTCCATCTAACTTTCCACATGCTTTTTACAAAGTCAAATTTTTTCTTACCCTTTTTTTTTTTTTACCAATAAGACGATCAAATAACATCTAGCATATATCAGTGATAATATTCATTATGTAATGGAAAATCAATTAACTGAGACAATATGGCAAAAAGGACTAAAAATAAAATGAAATCTCTAGACATTAGGATTCTCCTGACAAGCTGCTCACAAGGTCAAATCATTAAACTTTGGTTTGAGCGTTTAGAAAAATTAGCTGTAATTTATACAGAACAGCTTAAAGATTTAATCATGTGCTTGAATGTGTATGTTTTTCATAAAGGACAGCTGCCCTCTCACCCACAGGGGACCCCCCTATTGCTGTCTGCCACAGAATATCACATTCTTAAAGTGCTTCTCAAACTTGAGCAAGCACTGGAGTCCCCAGAGGGCTTGTTAAAAAGCAGACTGCTGGGTTCCACCCACAGCTTTCTGACTCACTAGGTCTGGGATGGACCTGAGAACTTGCATTTCTGAGATGGGCCTGAGAACGGCTGACCCTACTGACCTGATGACTATACTTTGGACACCTGACTTAAGAGGGAGCACCTTAGAGTAGCTTAGAGGTCAGCATGGGGAGAGTGAGCAGTGGAGCCAGGAGAGAGCAAGCTGTGGAAAGGAATTGAGCCTATGAGGCCTGAGAAATAAAGGACTACCGTGAGAGTTAATCTCTGAAAGAATTATGGCTCTAGAAATATTCCATGTGGTCAAACTGAACCAATGGATATGAGAATAAAGAAGACACACACAAAAAAGAAAAGAACTGCAAGAAAAACTTAGAAGGGAAAGAGAGGTCAAAGACCAAGGCCTTCATAAAATGATAGTAACTAAGACCAATAACAAGGAAAAATTGTCCTGTACTATAAAATATGACCATCTTCCAGTCCTCCTTTCTTCCACTCTACTGGAATGTGGTAGAAGTTTCCTTCTATAAGTGAGCAAAACAGGTGTAAATCTCAATCCACTGACTGAAGTGGACAGGAAACACCAATTTCCCGATTATCCAGTACTCAACTTCATTGTCAAATCCAAGTGCTAAGCCAACTGGGAAAACACAATCTCCGTTATTTGTGAAGTATCCCCCTGACCCTAAGGTTGTGATATGTTAGTTTAAGGGTCATAGACTAAGTCAAGGCATGGCGTGGAGGTCACTGCTCTGTAGTCTTCAAATATTAGTAATCAGTCCACAAAAGTCACAGTCAGAATGTCATGGGCCTTGTTCCACAGCCCCTATCTACCGTGTCCTGGAAGTGCTAGTACTGTGGGAATCTCCTGTGGACCTCCTACAAACAGGCTGACTGAGGGCCTCACAGAGCCACTCTCCTCTGTATTCTCGCTACCCAACAAAGCTGCCACTGCTCTGGGGCCCACAGACCTTTTTCTCGTCTCCCTCCCTTAGACTGGAGAGGAATTTCTTTCCAGTTTGTGGTTAGAAAACAAATTCTTGGACTCTCCAGCTTCTAAACCCACACTTCTCTTGGGTCCAAAAGCCCTCTTCTCACTTTTACTTCTTTCAGAACTTTCTAAGTTTTCAAGTTTAACTCCAAATGCCTGAGAATCCAATGCCTTCAGGAGCCACAAGGGTAGAGTAAATGAGAGAAGCAGGTTAAGTACATACAATAGTGATGGAGAGTGCTGTGCAATGAAAAGGGAGTGAACCTTGAAACGCATTAATATTTTTTTTTACCCTGTGGAAGTCCAACAACATACATATTTGGTCCAATGGTACAGTCAGTTTCTCATTAATGAGTATGGCTGAAGTTTATGGAAAATGAAGGTATGATGTCTATTCTTTTCTCTCAGCTATTCCTGAGACACTGAGTACAGTGCAAGCACTATTTTCTCGAAGGCAAGTGATTTCTACCTGTCTTATTTCTTTACTGCTGTATCCCCAGAAGGTAGTTGGCACACTGTCGATGCACTCAGTAAATATCTTTTGAATGAATGAATGAATAACAGTAACAAGGTCAGTATTATCCTAAAATATTACCCAGCTCTATTATCTTTAGTCTGTATAAATCACACTATGATTAAATGCCACATTTTACAGAAGAGTGAATACCATATATCTCCATGAGGGCCAAGACTTCTTTGCACTGCCCACCATACCACTGCCTGGACATGGTAGTAAAATTATAAGATCCTGATAAAATGTTGAATGTATTATACTGAAGCTAAATTAGGCAAACATGGTTACATCTGGCTGTGGCTTGTGTGGTGGCTAAGCAGAAACTTGAATAATATGGTGTTATTATAGATTTCTGTGACTTCAAAGAAAGTCAAGAAATAATCTGAGGAGCCCAAACATGGAAGCTGAAAACTTTAACTGAACTAATGTGCAGTGTGCTTCTCACATACACTAAAAAACTGTCCAATTTGACTTTCCCTTGGGAAAAAATGTTATATTGCTACCACCTATTTGCCTGTTTCAGCCAGCCTCTAGAATTCATGGTTTTCTGCCTGCAGCTTCCTCTTTTATCTGAGGCCATTCTATGAGACCGTGATCAGTGGAAATAAATTGTCTCTGATCTGCATGGTTGCTTCTACCCATGGATTGTTTCCCTCAGTGAAGTATTTAGCACTAAACCAGGAGCACAAGAGCTCTGATAAAATACTTTAGAGGATTTGCTGCTGCTGCTATGAACCTCTGCAATGTTTGTCCTGTTAATATTGCCCAGTGTGAGGAACAGTTCAGTAAAAGAATATTTTGGAGTCCATGTGTCCTTAGACACAGATATCTGGGAACAACTGTTCATTCCTACTTTGCAACATGAATCCTCTCCACCTATTTGGGCCCCATGATCTCTGTTTCAGTTAGGTACACATTATAGACTATCTTCTCATACACCTACTAATCCAGGGCTTTTCATTAATTGAACTGCTTCTACTGGAAGGTAGTACATAAGAGATGCAACTTGTAGCACAGGGAAGTAGAAAAAAACATGAGATATAGGGTTAGAAGAGCTGGGCTGGAGTTATGGCTCCACCACATCCCTATATTGATTTGTTTAATCATTACACTCTAAAACATATGCCTTACTGAAAATTTAAGAAAAAAAAATTGCGGGATGTTTGTGAGGTACAAATAAAAGTATAAGGCAGCACTTTGGAAGAAGTCATTGCTGTTGATGGTATTAATACTTTTAGTAGGAATAGAGTGGAAAACAAGAAGAAAAAAATGAATGGGAAATTAATTGTGGTGATAGCAGGAAAAACAAAAGTGGAAGAAAGGAGGATGTGAGATCAGGGAAACAGGGTGACTAATCATTGTATGAGTAATCTGCTAATCATTGCCCCAAAAAGAAGAGAATAAAGAACCTGACCTGCAAAAGGAAGGAGGTAGAAAGATGAGGCACACACTGTGGGACCTTGACAGTTTGTGTCATCTTTCTAATATAGCAGGCTCCATAAAATCACTGGAGATGAAAAAAAGAAATGTTTGAACATAATGTAAGGAATATAAGTAAGCCTGAGAAGAAATGATGAATATGACCAGACTGGTGCTTCTTATAGTTTATGGTTGACAACAGGAAATACTTTTTTAAGCCCTTCTGCTGTCAGCTCAAACTCAGAGAGACCTAGGCTGTAATAAAGACTGCCAATTGCCTACAAAAATATCTGTCCCCCCACACTATCTCCACCCATCCTTCTCAGTACCCTGATTTTTCTGCTGGGTATATTGCAACTCAAAACAAGACTACATTCCCAGCTACCCTGACACCTAGGTGTGGGGATGGTACTAACTTCTGTCCATGAACTATAGTGAAAGTGTTTGTGAGAATATAAGTAGTTTTCTTAAATGGAGATGACTCAGCTGAGAGGGTTCCTTTCATGCCCCTCTGCCATTCTTCCTTTCCTGACCAACTATGTGGGCATAATGCTGGACATCCACTCCCCCATGATATGTATGCTGTTTCTTATGTCAGCCATGGTTGAGCTCCCACCAATTTATCCACATCTGCTTAAACAGTACCCCCCAATAAAACAAGAGGACAGCGATGTGGACCATCATGCCAAACAGCAAAACACAGAGCAGAGGGATCCCTAATACTAAAATTAGGGTTGTGCAAAGAATCATATTGTAAAGACAAGAAAAGGTGAAATTCATAGCAGACAGCATTATTCTAGGTGAAAGCTCCCTAGAATCTAGAAATTAGAATGGGCACTAGGCCCTACAAACATCTTTGTAGACATACAAAGCCATATCCCAAGGAGAAGAAAAAAAAGGAATGGATCTTTAGTCTGAAACCAAAAAGAAGAGCTCACTCCGACAATTATCTACTACAGAGACCAGAAAAATATTTTAAAAATAAACCAAATTCATGTTTCCTTTTTTTTCTTTGCTGTTGTAGTTGTTATTTTATTGCTGCTCTTGATGGTGCTGTTTTTATAGATGGCATCTTCTAGAAAATACAAAAGGTAGTCACTATGACACAGAAAGTTATAAAAAGTGCAAAAGCTAAACCATAAAAACGTCAGGATAAGATAAAAATTAAATAGACAAGGGGAGTTTTAAAAAACTCAAAATTAGTCTATAGGAAATTTAAATCACATTGGTAGTGGTAAATACTAGAATATGTATCAGAAATTAGAAATAATAAAAAAAAAAATTAAGGAAAAAATTCAGAAGCAATCCCAGTATTTAGAAGATGAGAAATAAAGAGGGAAATGATAGAGGAAAAATAGATGTTGAAGACACAGACTATGGAGGCAATATTCCAATAATTGATATAAGGAACCAATGCAAATAAATTAAACAACAATCAGGTTTAAAGATATTATAAAATTTTCCTGAAATGTAAAAAAAGACTATTAAAAAGAGAAAATAATGATACATCATCCCTTTTTTTTTTTTCATTTTTAGACAACTAAGGCAACATATAAGAATCTAGGTAGAAAATATACATGTCACATACAAAAGCACAAAAATAAGACTCTCATATTTTGATAAATTATCAAAAGCTAAAAGATGATGGTGAAAATCTGTAGATTTTTCTGGGATAAAAAGCTACAGTTCAATAAAATACTATCCCATTAAAATGGGGGGGAGAGGGAATATATTCTTATATACACACATTCAAATCAATTAATAAAAAGAAAAAAACTCATGTATTAGAAAACAAGGAAACTAGACTTGGTAAAGAAATCTAAGCTCTTGTTATTTGGAAAAATCAGAAAAGAAATAAAATTCTAAAAATGTGATTTTTAAAAGAGGAAATACAAATATATACACAGAAATGAGAATTGCCTTATAAACAGAAAAATCACACACACACAAAAAAAACTGAGATGCTAAATATAGAAAAATTTGCACAAAATGTGTAATTTTCTAGGAACTAGCCAGGGCAATCAATGTCAGGGCATCGCATGCAACCCAGAAGTTTGACCTGAAGGACTCAGGATGAGAATGCAGACTTGGTTAGATGGAATGGATTGTGAAACAGGAAATTTACCCCAATCAGAGAAGAAAAAGCAGAACCTGAGCTTTCCACCTTCCCCACTCTCATGACCTGGGGCTAGAGAAAAACTGAGTGATAATGACACTCAGGCCTCAGAGTATAGCTCTGAGAAAGAAAAAATGGGGAGACCTCATGGACAAGCTACCAGAGCAAACCAAAGGTCTAGATGCTGCCTGTCAAACATGAGGAAGATTAAAAGAAATGGCAATACAGTTATGCGTGAATACAGCAAAAATATAGGGGAGAAAAGTGATATGGCTGACAAGAGAGAGAAAAATCATAAGTGGAAAGAAAACATACTCTAAAAGCAGAAGAAATTTTCTGAACTTGACTCATAGTATGAAAGAACTTAATGAAAATATGAAGAAAATAAATGGAAGCTCATAAAACAATAGAAAAAGATATAAAGGAAGTCTGTAGAGATAAATTGAGAGTGCAACATCGTTAGAACTATTACACATCTATTTGATAAACTAGAAAGAACAAGAGAGAAGAGGTAAAAATCATTTTAATGGGATAGAAGAAAGTTTGAAATAATATTAATATCAGAAAACAAGTTAGATGCTGATAGAGGGGAAAGCCAATATAACAGAAGGGAATTTGATGCCTTTGTAATTGTGATCCAAAAAAAATAAGACATAAGAAATATTCAGAAATATTAAAAAGTCCCCGAAATGAAAGAGAAGCACAGATTAACGGACAAACCTTCTCTACCAAGGAAAAAATACAGAAAGATCAATATTGCAGGATATCCTGGCTAAGATTCAAGGACAAAGAAAAAGTTTTTCAGCCAGACAGAAAAAGCAAGTCATCTAAAAGGAGGGAAATTACCCCTCTCTACTCACTATCTTTCCAAGCCTCTCTTGGTTCCTCTCACTCTGTTTCTGAGAGACCACACTCTTTATGGAGTGTTACCCCATTTCTAATAAACTTTCCTTTTGACTCTAAAGAAAAATAATTAATCAATTAAATTAATTAATTTAAAAGGAGGGAAATCAGGTTGGCTGCAGACTTCCCACAGCTACATACTACTAAGCCAAAAAACAATAATGTCTACGTTATCCTGAAGGGAAAAAAAATGTATCGAAATATATTACAGCCAGATATTCTGAAATATGAAAGAACTTAGAAAATATAACACATGATAACTAACTTATACAAAAAATATTTCAAATAAATCAAGCCCACTAAGAAATGAATGGGGAAGGCATAGTAAAATGACTAGTTCAATACTCTGTGATACGAAATGACAGAGCAACGTCAAAAAAAATTGTAAGGCTAGAACTGCAAACGCTAATGCCTTACAAGGGCAAGGCAGGACATATAAGTGACTGAAATATTTTGGATTCAGTGAATTGGAGAGCACACACACACACTATCAAAACAAGATACCTATAGCCAATTTTGCTTTATGGAAATAAGAAACAATTAAAAGGACGTTATATTACCAGATCTTTGATATTTTCAAGAAAATTCAGAAATCCAAACTTCTGTCTTAACCCTCGCAACTTTTAAATTTCAGGAACAAAATCAATTTTACTTAACATTGCTGAGAAAAACAAAATGTGTCTGTTAGTGTTGGTTCATAAACTGGCCCCTGATTCATGGACGGTAAGGCGAAACCAAATAACGGCAGACTGACCGCTCCTGGTTGACAGATAAAGTTTTAACAAGGAAGGGAACTGACTTACAAAGCTTGTCCTGGTTGGCCACAAAACGCATAGATCTCCACAACTTCCTGCCAGAATTTTAAAGTTTATATAGAGGTTGATAAAAACTAACTAGAACTTTAAGCAAACAAAATCAGTCAGGATGATCTATGGGAGGAGCTAGGGCTTATGGGTGTTCTCGCATTCTTCGCACCGCGAGAACCCTTCGTGCGAGAACTCCATGTTTTTGATAAAGCTCTAAGGTCCTAACTTCCCCTTTCCTTAATTTCTTTTTCCCTTCTATAAATACTCCTCCATTTTGGCATGCAGGACCGAGTGTGCGCGTGGCTTGCCACGTCTGCCTGTACAGGATTGCAACCCCAATAAATCTTTTTTGGTGATGAAACACCTGGTCAATGTTATTTCAGTCTATAACGCCTTAACTGGGTTCCGCAACATATTCAGTATAGATGGACTCAACAACCCCTTACTCTTTCAAGGTTACATCCTTAAAACGGCTGTTAATGTGGGAATAGTTGGCAGAATGTGCCTTGCAAGGAAAAGGGAGGGGCTGGGAATTCTTGGATTGCCTGGATCGAACTCTCAGTTCAACCAGAAGTTAAGTCCTCTTGATGACCTCCTCCAGCACTTAGCTGGATTAGCTGGATTAGCTGGTAAGTGACCAGTTTGTTACCTATGGAAAAGAAATAAAATAAGATCCAAGAATGGTACACCAGTCAGTTTAAGAGGCAACAGACTAATAGCTTTACATGTGAAAGAATTCATGAAAGAGCAGTACTTATGGACTCTCCTTAAAAGTTCTACTCGATGATAGATGGTGGGCAATAAATGAGGAGAAACTGATAAGACTGGGAGTGAGTACTGACCCAATTTAAATATAGAACGAAATCTAAACAACTATTGGAATTATACTTATTGAGTAACATAATCAAATGATATAAATCTTGACAATGTAAAAGAAATCTATGTATATAAAATTAACAGTCTGCATGTATTGGGGCAGGGAAAATATGAGAAATCTTTGTACCTTTCTCTCGATTTTGTTGTAAACTATAAACTTCTCTGAAAAAAATCTCTTACGTTTGTGATAATTGTCAGCTTTTTAAAATTTTCTGATTCAATGTACTGTCTTAGCTTATTCTAAATAAGTAATGACTTTTGCACCTAACTTTGTATTTTTAATTGTGTATTCTTATTCTTAAAGAGGGCTCCAAAAATTATAATTAGGTTTCACAAAACCTAGATCTGTCTTTGTCCTGGAAGATAGTTTTAGTCAAAAATGATTTAATGAAAACAATGAATGAATAATACTAATGAGGACCACTTATCAAATTACTAAGGTTAGTCTTCAAAAATCCTAGAAGAATTTAAAAGAACCTAAATAATCTAAGATTATTTGAGACTCAGGTGTCTGCAGGAGCTTGCATCTGCATAGCCTGGAGAAAGACTAATTCCCAGGTTTGGCATTTCCCCCAGAGTTAATTCCCTCTTCTTTCATCTGTCCATCCCATCCACACAGACAGACTACCATCCTGTGAATGACCTTTCCTTACAGTGTTTGTGCAGATTTTTCTTCACAGTACAACAGAGCACATCATGAGATACATAGCTTGTTTATTGAGTCTCATGCATAATATATGGAAAGGTGTTCTTAATCACTCTGTCCTCAGACCTGGTTCCCCTTTCCCCAAAACACAACAGAGCAATAGTTTTGTATGCTACACCTGTGACGGCCTCTTTATCCCTGCTCCCTAGTTTCACAAACCTTTGGCATTTGTGAAAAACCTGGAATATCTGAGTAGGCTTTCCGTGATGGGAGTTGTATTTAGAAGAAATAAGAGGAAAAGCAAGCAAAGTAAACTATAAACATTTGCCAGTGCCCTGCAGTCTGAAGTCAATGTGAATGGATTCCTGGCTTTCAATCTTTTTTTAGAACCTTAAAGACAATGATAGAATATAGAGGTACAAAGGTAGAGTTCCTGGTCTAAAAGCCAATAAGCTCAACAAATGATACCCATACCCTAACTCTGCCTCCTAAAATGACCATCCAAGGGGTTGATAAATGATGATAGTGAGAACCACTGCTATGAATAATAAATATACATTTCCATAGACAGACACATTTTGTTTTCAATTGTATTTCTTACCATTAATCCTTTCATCATTCAGGCAAAAGATTTTGCCAAATTCATTAAGAAGCAGGAATTTAAAGAAAATAATGCAATTAAAAACAATAGAATAATGAAAAATCTCACTCATGATTTTTGTTTTTGCTTTTATACTCTAACAAACAACTAAGGCAAGAAGAATGTGTCAAAGAATTCAGTCTGTTCAAGAAACTCATGCTTGAAAACTTCCTCAGCATATACCAATATTTATATAAACATTGAAAAATTCAGAGTATTTAAAATTTGAACTACTAATAGAGATGCCCAATGATAAATAAGTTTATTGAATTAAAAATTATAGCATTATTGATGATTTTTGTCTTTAAAACATAATCAGAAGTCACTTTAGAACTTTCTAATATATAGGTACTATTATAAAGCTACACTAAATATCAGACATAAAAATGCTGCTTTGAATTTTCACTGACACATGAAAGTTGGTTGCAATTACTTTAATATCTTCAAGGTTAAAAAATCATCATTAGTGAGAAAAAAAGGTTAGTATATTTATAAAATGTCAACAATTAATATTTCCTAATTCTTCAAGATATTTCAAGCAAAATATTTTAGGATTATGTACCAGGATATAAATAGCTCAGATATTTTTTGGTTTATTTTAAAACCTATCTTCCATTATTTTATTAAAAGACATATTAGCTAAAAGACATATGTGGACATCTGAAATCATTGTATTTACAACTTCAAGGAACATTTATTAGTGAGGAAGTCATTCAGTTTTATAGGTTCCAAGATAGAAAGTTTCTAGCTGAGATTGTTTAGTCCACCACCCTGCTTCAAAGAGCACAGAAGCTCAATATCCAGTCCAGTGATGAATGGCAGTATGTTTGGCTAGATGCCACGTCAGGAAGCTAGTAGAGTTTTGAAGTTAGCTATAGGCTTCAAACAACATTCGCTAAATATTAATCGAGCATCTACAATACGCCTAAACACTGCTTGAAGCTGAAACTAAAGATATATGAAAGGAATGTAGATGTACAGTCCTGGCTCTGCCACTTACAATCTTAGTGGTGTGGGACAATTTGCTCAACCACTTAAGGTCCTGATTTATACTTCACAAAACACTCTTAATATCTACAGGAGAATGTGATTGTAACAGTGAAATGATTGATATAAGCATCAACAAAATAAACCTTACAAATGGTTTCATTTATTTAAAAACTTTGCTCAGCTATGACCTTAATAAGAATCAGACTCAGCATTACTTGAGGGTGCCCACCAAGAATTCACAAGAACTACGCACTGAATAAGACCCACACTAAAACAATCTTCAGAATTTGAGATGAGAAAGTGACCGCAAAGAAATGGAGAGAAAAGTAAAAGGTGGGTGGGGGAGAGAGAGGCCAAACATTTTCTTTTGTTCTGTCCCATGCTATTTTAGAGCAGAATATACCTCTAAATATAGAAAAATCTGAAAAATCTGGAAGGATTTTGTAGCCACCTCCAAAGCCTATACACATGTTGTGGTAAAATATATCTATCCGTATGAAAATTACTGTACTTTTTTTTAACATGCTTAGATTTGGCCTTAGAGTAAATGCTTATTAATACATAAAAACCTGTTGAAAGCTCATAATTATCCTTATATATTGCATATGCTTTGTAGACCATCCACAGCATATTTTAAGTTCAGACTGGCTCTGCCCCAGCAACTTACCACAAATATGGCTAACCAACAACTGATGTGTTCTCAAAAGCACAGATTTCAACAGTAGCACAGGCAAAAGAAGCTAAAAGAAGTGTTCTGAAATCAAATAGAAATGATTTGAGAATCATCTACCAATTTTGTTTTATCTATGTGACCATGCTTTTTCCTTATTTGGATAATAAAAGTTGTCAATAGCTGCCCTAGTTCTCTTTTACGTAGCAGTACAGATGACAAAGATTACTGCAAAAACTGAAACTTAGAGATCATTTATTGGGCCTCAGAAACCCTTCAAGGAAAGTAATCCTTTTGCCTTTTGAATCTCTTGAGATTGTATGTAAATGTATGTATATACAAATGCCTTTTAGTATGTGAGGCTATAAAAGGATTTCCAAAGCTTCTTTCATACTCCCTAAGGTCTGTGATTCAAAAAAGGGTTAAAAGTTGTGACTTTTTATTGATCCCAAAGTTTATCTCTTGTTTTTGAACTTAATGAAGCTTTTTAATTTTGTTTCATTAGTTGTCCTCTAAGCCCACTGTATTTTCAGAACTAAAATTTTAAAATGTATTAACAAGAACAAAAATATCACTTAATTCAGAATCACACAGGATTAACTGCCTACAAAGGAAATAAATGTAATTTTTCCTGGAAAACCCTGAGAAGTTATTTGAGTCTGTAGCATATAAATTTTAGCTCAAGCATCTTGTTCATGTACCAGCACCCTTCAAATTTGTTTAAGGAGCAAAAGTTTACTTGTGTGACAGCACAGATTTGAATAGCTACAAAGCACACAGAAATGTGGCACCATTTCTAACCAAATCTGATTGGAAAGACAAGTACAGACCTGATGCAATGCTAAAAATACCTCCACTTTGCCTGGGGTGAACCTTTGAGCTAGAAAGTTAGAAAATATCTAATTAGGCATCTAATATTCACCATTAGTAAACTGAGTCCTGCAAATTTAAATGGTTTTTCCCAAAATTATATTACTTATTAGTAACAAAATCAAAACTATAACTCAATTTCCTTTCTTCTAGCCCAGTGGTTGTAATTTAAAATATTAAAATTAAATATAGTCAAATATAGTGTGTCATTATTAATGAAAAAATAATAATTATTAAATTCATTTCTAATCAAGTTCAGCAAAATCTATTTTCTGAATTTATACTCATAAGTACATACTGTACTCCAAATCACTCACCTTCTCAGAAAATGTAATATCTGAATACCCATCTTAAGCTTTTCTAAACCCAGAAACTTAAACCTACCAGCTACTGATTCTATTATTGTGACTTATGCATAAATTTTCTTTGGCAGCCCAATAAAACCTCACATGTTGAAATAATTTATTTCTGAACCTAATATCCCTCTGAAAATTCTTCCATTTGATTAACTTCTTTTCTCTTTATCATCTCATAGACATTCTAACAAAAAAGGAAAATTTTTCATTTCTCCAATTATAAGGATAAATTAAATGAAGGAACTTGAGGAAGGAAGAGGTGAGAGAGAGAAAAGGAGAATTAACTTTCATAAATTTCTTGTATGTTATATATTGATCAAATAATTTAAAGATAGCTCCTTAGGAATTTTATTTGTAAAGTAGTTACAATCTATTCAAGAATAGATTAGGTTCCAAAGAGCTGTTTCTCTCTCCACGTGCTTGAACTTCTAAGGTAATCCTCTACAAATAGGCCCTGAAGCCATTGGGTGGTGGGTGCTAGCAGAATTGAGGTCTTTTTTGCTGGGTTCTGTAGTGTTTCTTATACCTCTAAAGTTTACAGGTTAAACATTCATAAGAGAAGCTTTTTTTCTGAGTGAAAACAAGGAACAGAGTACAGAGTCCTCTGGAGTTGAAATTAAGTGACAGACGTTTAACCAGGAGCAGATGGAGGCATCAGCTCTCCCTCTGTCCCTTTCATTCTGAAACACTTTCCTACCACAGGAGAAACTGGAAGTGCCTTGCACAGGACTTACTGCTTTATCTCATCTTCATTGTAGCCATTCTAGAAAAGAAGGGAAAGGAAAGGAAATCCCCTGCAAGCTCCTTCCCCTATCTGTGTATCTCTCAACACCACTGATACTCTGGTATAAATGAACTAGCAGGAGCGGAATTACTGAGACCAGAATCAGAACATTCTACCTGTCTTGGAGCACCAATGGAAGAACCAGGTACTTGGCACCAAATGACTAAGTGTTAAATGGAATGAACTGATAGTTCTCAAAAGGGAGAAGGTGGGTTATAAATATATGATGAAGTTAATGAGAAACTCCCTAAAGAGAAGCACATAGTGTCACAGTATGCACTGGTAGACACAATGTGCCTCCTGAGGCATTTTCCACTTAGCTTTGTCTTATTGTACCTTGGGTGCTAGGCATCAATTAAGTCCCTTTTTTATCTGATTACCTATGGTAGGGTATCTGTTTCATTGTTTACATTCCTATCACCCACAAGCTTGCCAGTGCCTTTCTGTGAAAAACCAGGACCACAAATTTTCTACCTCTCTGACCCAGGGTATATCTAGATTTAAAAATCTGTGTTTACACCCAAAGGTACATACTTTGTGTAGAACATCACCTTAGCAACTGTCGTATAACCTGATCCTGGAAGAGAACAAATGATGACTATTTACTCTTCATCATCCCACTCGCATTTTTGAAAGTCAAAATAGAAAGCACTTACAAAAACAGCACTGAACTGAGTAAATAGCCTAGTAGTGGTGATGACCTACTCAAGTGTTATTCAAATCTAAGGAAGACGTAAAAGTGTTTTAACACATTTCTTCTCAACAAGAGAACTTTAACCTTTATAAGTCCACAACAATTATTTTATATAATTCATCTGTTCGACTGTATGCATAAGAAATATCATGTCAACATGGGGTTTAGTGTTTGTGTCAAATCTAAAAACCCAGGATCTATTTCACAGAGCACATTCAAAGGTCAAAGCCAGGAGAACACACTACACAGGAGGGCTGTTCAGACATCCAAGTTCTGGATAATATTGACAAGGCTCATAAATTTGGAAGGGAAACCCAGAATATTCCCTAAAAACTAAATAAATTGTTTCCAAAGTTCCCTTTGGAAATAACTGAAAATGATACTAGTACAAACTACAATCTAATATCAAGAATTAATCAACAAAAGGCGTAAGAAATTCAGCTAGCGTCAGCAAACTAACATGATTTGAAATTCGGACAACCCCATTTGAAAAGAAAAATAAAGAAAACAGACTTTAAATCATGTCCAATCTCCCTGTCCAACTTCCACTTTTGATTTACACATTGAGAGTTCTTCAATTAGAAAGGAATAAGGGCTCAGCAAAAAGATGAGATTGCCAAAAGAATGCTGGGAGGAACAGTCAGCTGGGGTCTTTTGTACCAGTCATGGACAATTTAGAGTCTTAGAGAACCTAAAAACAGACAAGTTCTGACCAGAGCTCAGCCTATGAATCCTTTTGGCGCCTTGCTGACACTTCTTGAGGAACAAATCCAATTGTGTTGCATAGGGATTTGCCAGATGAACAAAAGCTTCCACTGTAAGATCCCATATGCTGTGCAGAAGTTGCCAAATTTCCTGGAGTTTTTATTAAGTATTTCAAATAGCCCAGAGAGAACTTTCGGTTGCCAGTCTCTAGCAGCGCCGCACTCTTTCTAAGCTACAAAAAGTGAAAAGGCCCAAGGATGTCTGAACCTCTTTGGAGGAAGTTCTAAAGTATAGAAATAAAGGTAATCCAGTGAATTTCTGATGCTTCAGCTAAAGAGTTTTCAAGGTAAAAATGAAAATGTCTAAATGGAAACTACTGCTAGTTCCAGTATTAAGTTTATTTTGAGTGAATTCAGAGCAAACAATTCATTGCTAAAATAATTACAAATATCATTCATTATCTTTTTTTTCATGAAGAGATGAAAAAAAAAATGGGCAAACACCCTTTTCCCTAAGGTATAGCCATCCATGCTTCTTACATGGGGTGAGCGACTATCCCCCAAAAGCCCCCATGCCCGGGCCCCCAGCATGTCACAAGCCATGCTATGGAAGCTCCAGAAAAAGGAAAAGAAAAAAAGAAAAAGGTACTTGGTGAAGAGACTCAAGTGCCTTTGGAGAGTTTTAAAATAGATTTCCTCTCCTTTCAGTGTCAGTAAAAAAATCAGTATAATATATATAAAATGTTCAAATACATGAACATTCACTACTAGAAAAGCTATCATATCTGCTGCCCCCTTGCTCCATATCACTCTTTATCCTCTTATTCTGCTTTATATTCCTATAGCACTTTTTATTATTTAATCTATTAGATGATTTTACATCTGCTTATTGTGACAGCAAAGACCTTGTTTTATTCACAGTGAACAAAACATCTCTAGAACCTAGATTATGCAAGATACATATTAGGTACTCAATATAGTGCCTTTTAATAAATGAATATATTAAATTTATATTCTCATTCCTATTTCATAAGAAGAAGAAAAAATTTAAACCTGAGGCTCGGAGATGTTAAGTAACATACGTAAGGACATATAGTGATGTGGCAGAGCCACTTGCTTTTCCCCAACTGTGACAACTTTAGCTACTGAAAGAAAAAATCCATTCAGCAGAATTAATGCTATACTTGGGAGAACACATAATTTCGATCTTTAACATTCACTACGTATTTTATATCTATTTATCATTTACTAGCCCATATAATCTGTGAGGGATTCCTCAATAAGGATGATTTGCAGGAAAATTCTAGGACTGATTTTTAAACCTTTATTTTGCATGCACTTTGAAATGAACATTGATCTTTGGGTGTCAATACAGGTTAAAAACAAGTGATGATTGGCCCACCGTTTGGGGATGATGGCTCAATGGCGATGATGACAATGATAACAGTGAACATATGTACGGCACTGACTATGGACTCAGCACTGTTCTAGCTATACACAGCAGTCACTTACTCAAGTTATCTCACAAAAACCCTATGACATGTACGCTATTATTATCTCCACTTTGCTGATGAGGAAAATAAGGCACAGAGAAGTTAAGTAACTTGGTCAAGGACATACAGCTAAATAGTACATGATTGAGCCAAGATTCAAACCCAGGTGGACTAGCTTGAAAGTCTGTGCTTAAGCACTACTCTCCTGCCTCAGTAAAAATGGCAGTATATCTTTAAGCAGCAAGTCACTTGTCAAGTCTTGGTCTCATAGACTACATAAGTATTAGTTGAATTAAAGCAATTAGCAGGACTGACATTTTGTTTAACAACTATGTCAAGGAATTCTGATTAATGAAACAGTCACACCCTAGAGAAAGATTCCTAGACATATGCCAATAGGTCCCTTTCTGTTTAATATTCATTCACCACTTGAATGAATACACTGAAGGCAGGCTCATCTAGTTTGCTAATGACACCGAGTTGAACTCTGCAAAGGTGTGGGATGACACGAATTAAAAGAAATTTGTGTAACACACCATTGGAGGCAGAGTGGCAGAAGATTCAAGAACAACATAACCATTCTTGAATTCTCCACCAACATCACTGCTCTTCTCTTTCTCCTTGAGCCCTGCTTCCTTTCCTTAATTTTAGGCTACAGCCTACATCTTGGCCTAGTGACAATTTGACACTTGCAATGGGTTTGTTGTAATTCAGAATTACTGATGGTTGGTGGTGGCCTTTGTGTTCCCCACTCCCTTCTGTATACCTAACAATTTTTCTGTTACCCAGGTGGATAAAAATGAAAAAGCTAAGGCAAATTATTTTTTTAATTCCCTGCCCTTTTGTGACACTTCTGAAGCCACTCTATTATAGTTTTTTTGTAAACCTCATTCTGTTCTCTCGTCATCCTCTGCATACCTTAATATTTAATATTTGGTCAATTTAAGTGCAAATATTCTTGGTAGTTCCCATTTAAAAATAAAAGATGACTCACCAGGCTTTTCTTTTCCTGTAAACACCGATTGGTACAAAACACTTGAGCCCTGTGTGTTTTCAATGTCTCTGACTTCCAGATGTTCCTGCCTGATAGGGGAGGTTTATCAGCTAAAGCCATATAGCATCGGGTTGAGAATAAACCTTGTAATTGAAAGAAGAGTTGTATTTTTCCTGTGGACAGGTGGAAGCCTCCTCGCCTTGGGGCTGGGGTTGCGCCCTCTGCTGGCGCCACACCTGCTCCGCGCATCTTCAGTGCTTCCGTATGCACAGCTGGAGTTGGAGGCAGCTTAGAAAGTAAATGAATGAGAGGCAGTAGTTAATGAATTCCGGAAATTTTGCCATTTCCCTAACGGAGGTCAGCATATATAATAGTGCTCCTTCTCCCTGCCACATCTGCCCTGTCCACCTGACCCAAGTCCTGTGCCATTAGGAAAATGACACCTGCAAGTCCCCATGAGTACTGCAGAGAAATTTGCTAGAATTGGTTTTTTACTGGGTTTGACATTGACTTGAGGGGGCGGGCATCTAAGTTACCTTTAACAAACGGCACTATTTATTAATGCTTCTCCTTACCTAATTAATGCAGTTCGTTTATAACCGCACCTGGGAACAAGGCAGTTGAGTTCATTTCTAAAGAAAAAGGAAGGGGGCCACTGGAAAATGTTTCCTCTTGGACAGACAGACATGCTGATGAAAAGTAGGTTGGTGCACGTCCAGATTCTCTCTCGCTGAATTTTTAATCCTGTTTCTCTTGGATGCGCCTCCACTTATCTGGGTTTCACCACTGACACATGCGCAGGAGTTATTCTGTTCTGAAACTAGATTTGTTTGAGGGGAGCAGACACTGCACCTGGAAAAACTGGCGAGACAAACTGCAGTATTGTTTTATTAACTCCCTAAGCACAGTTTCTATTCTTTACAATTTTCTTGAGAAATTGTGCTAATAATAAAACACGTTTTCAGTGAGCAATTACAGTTCACAGACTTTTCCTTGCTTTGCTGAAAAGGCATTACCTTCAAATGGATGCCAAATAGCGATGCCGTGCATTCAAGTAGGGAAGGGAGTTGTGTGTTTTAGAATTACCTAAATCACTCCTGTAATTTGCAGTGCCAAAGAGGGAGTAAATGTCCTCATGTAAAATTCAAAAGAAATACTGGGACAATATCTCCCATAGCAACAGCTGTTTTAGAAGTTCCCGCGTGATTAACAAGCATCTGTCTGTTTCATCTTTTCCTTTGTTTAAAAATCAGACCACAGCCTGCTCAATCTGCAGGTCAAAAGAGTACAAAGACTTTCACAAAGAAAAATGTGATTACTATGGATTTATTTTTCTGATGAGTTCAATTATTTGCCATATTGTCCATCTGCTTTTAATTACTAGTTAACGATGATTAAGTGAAGAAGCTGATTGTTTCAGAGAATCAGAAAATATTAGTAAATCAAGATGCTGTATATTTATTAGTATTTACATTAATTAATTGACCAGAATGTATTTCAATGTTGTAATGGCTGCTAGAATTTACTGTCAATGTGTAACGCTATCAAGACATTTGACTTCTGAGTCAATAGGCATATTTCCCAGCTTGAGTTCTCTAGGCAGTACACTCTGAGATGGAGTGTTTATTTGGAAGTGTTCCTGAAATCACCTCCTGTGGAAGGGAGAAGTAGGTAGCAGAGAAATTGAGCTGTGCTACAATCCCAATGCTACCAACAGCCTCAGCTGACCTCATTATGGAAGCTCTGGAGCTACCAAACCCTCAGATACCAGCTGGGCCTTCATGAGCAACGTTGACCAGCCATTGGATGTGGGCTGCTCAGGGCAGGGGATTTGACACATTCCCAAGGAGCACTGATAGCTGATAAACTTCTTTTAGCAGCATTCCTGTCACAATAATTTCTGTAATCCAAAAGAGGAATCCAGGTGGTACATCACATAGTTACCACACTATATATGCATAACATGTAACACTGATTATCTTTTCAATAAAAGGCACAAATTAAAGGCTATAACACTCAAACTAAATGCAATCAATCAATATTACACAAAAATGACTAAATGTTTTTGGGCTGAAAATAAAGCATCAGCTAGCTCAGAGTTACAGTATCTACTAGCTCCCTAATACATCTGGAAAAAGAACAAATTTAAATATATTGGATTCTCATAAAACAAATAAATGAAATAACCACCCCTGAGAAGAAAAAGTTATTAAAATATAATTACTCAAAGCATGTCGAAATTAAAATACTTTCTTGTGTCATTTTCTAAAGTAAACTCCCATGAAGAGGTATTTTAATTATCCAGCATCCACATGTAAATGTGTTTAACTTGATAAATGTATCTTCTATAAATGTTCTGTGTTAACGCAAATGCCAGCTATATTAATTATCATTTTAGAGTTTGCCTTTGATTAAATTACATGTGTTTGAAGTATGATTTATATACAAAAATATTGTTTCATTTATGAATGTTTATTGACAGCATTATTTAACAATTTTTTGTACCTTTATTTAATAGCAGTAAAATGTAAACATTGAAGAACATGGGGAGTTAATATACAGATTTTTTTTCTATAAAGAAGCATTTCATAAAAGCTAAGCATAAAACAATTTGATTAAAAAATGGGCAAAGAATCTGAATAGGCATTTCTCAACAACACATACAAATAGCCAGCAGGTACTTAAAAAGGTGCTAAACATCACTAATCAACAGGAAAATGCAAATCAGAACCACGATGAGATATCATCTCAAATCTATTAGCATGGTTGTAATCGAAAAGACAAAAAACAAGGGATCACTTGAGCACTGTTGGCGGAATTGTAAATTGGTGAAGCCACTACTAAAAACAGTATGGAGGTGGCTCAAAAATTTTAAAATAAAACTGCCATAGGACCCAGCAATTCCACTTTCTAGGTATTTATCTGAAGAAAACAAAAACATTAATTATAAAAACTATATGTACACCTACATTTATTACAGCATTATTTACAATAATCAAGGTATAGGAACAACTTAAGTGTCCTTTGATTGATGAATGAATAAAAAAAATTGATGTATTTATACAATGGAAATTATTCAACTATACAAAAGAAGAAATTCTTGTTATTTGTGACAACATAAATGGACCTTGAGGGCATTACGCTGAGTGCAATAAGTCAGACAGAGAAAGACAAATACTGTATGATCTCACTTATATGTGGAATCTAAAAAAAAAACCAAACTCATAGAGTCAGACAACATAGTGGGGGTTGGAGGGGGTGGGCAAAATGGGTGAAAGTAGTCTAAAGGTAAAAACTTCCAGCTATAACATAAATAAGTTCTGGGGATGTAAGGTACAGCATGGTGATTATAGTTAATAATATTGTATCATGTATTTTAAAGTTGCTAAGAAAATGAACTTTTAAAGTTCTCATTATAAGAAAATTTTTTTTTAACTATGTATGATGATGATGTTAACTAGACTTATTATGGTGATCATTTTGCAACATATAGAAATATTGAAGCATTATGTTGTACACCTAAAATGACTATAATGTTATATGTCAGTTATATTTCAATAAAAAAGCTAATCATAATATTTTAAGTCACTACATACTTGAGTGAGTCATCATTTATATGATATAAGAACCTATATAAATATATTATATTGAAAAGTCTATTATATATAGTTAGTGCATAAATGGCATTGCAAGATAAAAAAGACATGAAGAAAATATGTGACTCTTTTTTGTAAGATCTAGGAGACCAAGACAGAGTCTGCATCTGTTCCGCTCACCACTGGATTCCTGAGCCTTAACAAAGATCTGACACATAGCAGGCCTTCAGTAAAGATTTGGGGAATGTTGAAAGGATTATGAATCTCAGTTTTTTAAAAAAAAAAAATTGGTTTCCCTTTCCAAACGTGATGGAACCCTGGGTATTAGTCATTTTCAAGTTTAAAAAGTTGAAAATAAACTATTTTAAATGGTAAATTTGAACTTACATATTCAGGTTGGTCAATGTAGTCCTTTTTTTTCTGTTATTTTACAGACTAGGATAGATTCTCCTTTCTCTTAAAAGTAAAAGATTTATTTCCATTGGAAGAATATCAAAATGAAGTCCTGTTCCTATTTTAATACCATGTTACCTAAAGTACATACTAGATAGTAAGTGCTAAATGTTTTAGAGAAAGAGATTAAAATTTTGTAGGCAAGTTTAATGAAAACAATATCTAGAAGTCTTACCTATTTGCTCTATATCTGTTCACTCCCAAACTTCCCAAAATGTTCTTCAAACCCCAATTAATCACTCCAAAAATAGGTAGGAAAAATTTAAAGAAAATAATATAGAATATATATATATATATATATATATATATATATATATATATATAAACAGCATTGACAAAAGTCAGTCATGTTATTACAAACACCAAGATAAACACAGAATGAATGCAACCCTAAAAAGTTGCAAATGAGTATGTTTTGCCGATTTGTAAGTACCAAAATCCAACCACCCCCAGGTCTTCAGTACTATGGTTACTAAACTTTTTTTTAGAAATAGAAACATAGACACTCTGTATTTATGTTCTATTAGTGGCTGAGTTTTGGAAGTCAGGCCAAGAGGATTCCAGAAATGAAAAAAAAAAAAAAAAAAGATTTCGTATGAATCATCTGTTATGATTCTCCATAAATCTACATCATTACCAAAATATGACCAAAATTGCTATGTAAATACCCAAGAATTAGAACAGAGGAGAGGAACAGGGTATTATGTCAGAATTCAATTAGTTCTAATATGGTAGGAAAGCCACATTCATCTGGGAGTCTACGAAAATTTTTTGTTGTTTTTGTTTTTTTGCTTGTTTATTTTTTTTTAATGATATGCTAACTTGAGTATAAGGCTGAGTCAGGAAAAGATTCATGGCACAGGTTTGCACACCATATTGTGACCACCTCACTGTCTGGCAAATGTGTTCCTACCTTCTCCAACTCCTGCATTTTAAGACTTAATTTAAAATGGTCAGTGCTTTTAGAATATATGTAGGCAAGATTATCATTAATTTGAATCATAATCCTCAAAAAATAACTTTCCATTAATTTTTAACATATGTTAGCCTAATTTTCCTCTAAGTGTTTTTCAACCGAATTGTATACTCATTACTAAAGTTTTAAATGTAAATAAATGTCTCATTTCCTTGAGTTTAAAAGTAGCTAAAAGTCACTTAGGATAAAACATCATTTTGACATTTTTTTCTAATATTTTACTTCTAATTTTATTACTTTCAAAGATTTTATTTAAAAAACTTAGAAAAAATTACTCTAGATATTTGGATAGTGATATTTTATATTATTCCCATTAATTTATTACCCAGTACTTATGTCATCTATTAAAAGCCTAATACTGTGTGTGCATACACACACATGCATACACACACACGCACACACACACATACACACACATACCTCACAGAATTGGCACCTGTTAGGAGCCTAATAAATGTTACATCAGAATATAGTGACAATTCCTTCTAGTAATATGAATTAAAAGCCACAGATAGGGAGCCTAAGTGGAAAATAAAGTTATTTCTTTAACTGATCATCTAAAAGGTGTCACTCTGAAACAATTTTCTGAGAGAGAAGCATTTAAACAGAATTCACTGGCTCAATTCAAAGACCAGGATGATGTTAGTGAAAATATGATAAAACCACATATAAAGGTTAGTTTTTCAGAAGAGCATAATTGGATTGAAAATCTTAGTAAAGGTGAAAAGTGGTGAGCACTTTGTATGCATGCGTAAATTCTGCCATGACCTTGGTTTTTACATTATTCTGGGATTAAAAATAAAAAGCCGATGAAACTTTTTTCATTGGCATATGCACTATTTTAGAAAAAAGTCAACTACAAATATGTGGAACAGTTAAATAATATGAAGTGCTATATGATTAATGACCATACTAAGTACTATAGACTAAAAACTAAACAGAGTTCAGAAAAGCAGGCCAGTAATGTAATCTCGAATAGTTATGAAAAGGCTTCACAGAGATGATGGACTTGAACTGGATCTTGAAACTTGGTGAGAATCTTATAGTCATATTTAAGAAGGGAGGATATTCCCACCATTTATTTATTGTGCTTTTTGGCACAATAAATAAAATTACATGAATTACCTTAGTTGCATTAAATGCAATGAGCACATAAAGTTGTAGAACACCATACTGAGGCAATTAACACCAATTATACTTAAGTTTCTATTATGAATAACACTTATAGTAAGTTAATTAATGATATTTTCAATACTGTATGATTTCATGTTTATGGAGTTCAAAAATAGGCAAATCTAATCTACTGAAATAGATGTCAAATTAAATGACTACTTTTAGGCAAGAGGATGATGACTGGGGAAAGAAACAAGAGAAACTTCTGGGACACTGAAATATTCTTTGTCTTGATTTGGGCGGTGGTTGTAGATGCACTTTAAACTCACTGAGCTCTATAGGTATGATTTGTGCATATACTAACTTACTATACATGAGTTCCATCTCATTAAATAAATGAGTAAGGGTCATTGTCCATGGTAGGATAAAAGGTTATTTAGTATAATGTAAATTTAGCATTAGAAAAATCTTTCAAGATTACCTATCTCAACTTTGTCCTTTACAGACAAGGAAACTGGCAGCAGATGCAGAGACCTGCCCTAGGTCACAGGAATCTTTTCCATTCTTTGGTCATGCCTACCAAATATATTCCATGTGCCACATAATCCTAAAAAGAAGATCTAGATGTACCATTGCATTATTAGTAATATTTATTTACCAGTTTCCATATATTTCTCATATTGGTCGCATTTAATTTTTCTCTTTATTCTTGGCATCTATAAACTGAATTATTTAAAACTTTCCTTTATTCTTCTTCTTTCCTTTCATACCTACAATCTAATATTTTCCCAAAAGGTGCTGTTTTACATGTATTAATTTAATCTTATTTATTTCAAAGAAATTCAGTAACTGTACTTGTTCTTAGACATCAAAGAAAATTCCTCTTTTCCCAAGAAAACTCTTTGCCTGAGTTATTTTATCTTTATCATTTCACCATTTTTAATACTTATTATCTTTGCTCTTTTGCTCTGTAGGTAAAGAAGGAGATAATGTAGATATCAATATGAATGCCTTCTCTTTAGGTAGCTGTTCTTCTCTAATCCTTTCACCTAATTTACCTGCCACTGGTCTTTTTCTAAAAAACTGTTCCCATTGGTATCCCTCTTCCTACCTCCAACAAAACCCTCCCCCTATTCTCAACTGCTTCTGAGACCTTGACAATAACACCTGCCCATGAGAAAACTGCTAAGTGTTTTATCTTAAAATTTTTTTTCTATTCAAATAGCTCTCAATTCAAAACTTCATTCTCTAAATTCTACATGTGGCGCCAGAAGTGTTTTTATTTGTTTTTTTTTTTACAGGGGCGTTGATTCTACCTAGATATGTTAAAATTCATTGAGAAACTTTAGACAAGTACACATGTCATGATACAACTGAATTACCTGCAGAACAATCCTTTGGCATATTCATAAATAAGTGTAAAATGATCCAAGTACAAATATTCCTGGCATAACTAGATATAAGGCATGGGTACATTTGTTGTGGTCATATTCATGGATGACCACAATCTACGTTTCTGTTTTGTTTGTTTGTTTGTTTTTAACAGAGTCTATTGTTTTACCTGTCATTGGAGTCATTGGAGACATTGTTATCTGGTAAAAGTCATTTTACTAATCTTCAGAAGAACAAATTATGGTCAAAGGAGCAGGTACCAGAAGATTGCTATCCACTGAAAATCTTTCCCTGAGCCAATTTGGTTTCTATCCTCTATGTTAGTATGACAATTCAGATAAAAGCAAATTCAGACACCTTTTGATGGGCTGTGCCAGATTCCATCCACCCCTTTAGATCTACTTTACACCCTTATCTACCCTGTGTTGTGCTCAGGAGGCTAATTTGGATAAATCTTATCAAAGACTCCCCTGACTTCTGCCTTCCTATTGTGTTGGTTGGTGGAAACATCAGTAAAATATTAGAGAATGAAGTCTGGGCACTTTTTCCCTGTTTCCTTCAGAGGAGAATCACCCCAGCTTGCTGAATCCCTTGAATGAAGGTCACGTTCTGCTAGGTTGTCCTTTCCAAGCAGTCTTCTGTCTCTAGATTCTTTCAAAGTGTCCTCCTCTCATTCCTTCAGGCACAGGAATAATTACAGCATCTCCACCAGCCCTATGTCCTAGATCAGGGGTCCCCGACCCCTGGGTCACAAACTGGTACAGGTCTATGGCCTGTTAGGAACCAGGCCACACAGTAGCAGGTGAGTGGCAGGTGAGTGAGTGAAGCTTCATCTGTATTTGCAGTTGTTCCCCAACACTAGCATCACCACCTCAGCTCCACCTCAAATCATCAGTCATTAGATTCTCAGAGGAGTACCGGTCCCTGGTGCCAAAAAGATTATGGACAGCTGTCCTAGATTACCCACATGGTTTCCCTGTACCCTACCCACATCTCTTTAAATAACCCCTTTATTACACTCTTTTGAAATTACCCAATCTGAATATGTCATCTGCTATGTGCAGGGCCCTTGACTGATAATTGAGTCCCATTAAGAAAATAAGAGTCACAATGGAAATCTGGTCCATCTTGAATGAAGAAACATTTGGTTCGCTCCCTCCCCCTCCTCCCAAGCTCCAGGCAAGCAAAGTAGTAATGTGTTAAGTGAGTACCAGGCTGTTGTCAACCAAATTGTTAATCCAAACCCTCTGCCCCAAATCTCTTGATGGCAATCACCTAATACAAACCAGAGTGTTTTATCTGCAACTAATAAAGTGGCTGTGATATACTGCGAGCTTGTCTATAACTTCATTTTAGGGGAAATTACTTTAAATCATAAACCCCTAAAATTAAGTAATATGTTAGTTGTTCAGTCTACCCTAGGTGGTAGGATTTATGGACTAACTTATGAAGGTGATGACTAATGAAAAAGTGAAAATCAGCCCTGCTGATACTTAAACTGTGATATTTCTAACAGAATATCAACAGTGTTTCCAATTAGACATAGACAAGGTCAATGGAAGACAATATTTCTAACATGACAGACATATCCAAGACCACACTGTAGCTGTGAAATGACTGATACTTTCTTCCGAGTCGACTGTCGTTTCCCCCACATTGACATCCACAACCCCACTTCACTCCTCTTGCCTCCTGCATGAAGATCACTGAGATACCCAGTTGCTGAACTGCCCCACCCTTTGATAGCATCAGTAGAGAGCTGATTTCCCCTTTCCTGATCCCTCCTGAGAATCATTCAGTACAAGGTCTCCTTACCCTCTCTTAATGAGATGCCCTGCAGTTCTTCTGTAGTATGTTCCCCTTGCTGCAGCAACCTGAATAAATCTCACTTTTTGTATGTGATGGCACCATGGGACTGACCAGAATGGAATGCATGAGCACGTGCTCCACTATTATTCCTCAGTCCCTTTAGTGTTATTGTGCACATTCTCTTGGAGTGTTCTTTCACTCTCAACAACTACCCATGCTTAGTTGTTTGCACACAACCAACAGCTTAAAATGCCTCTCCTGGAGGAAAACCCTTAACGATAACCAAAAGATGCAAAACTATAACTGCTTCTTCTCCCTCACACCAATCAAGATAACTTTGAGGCATGACACTCTTTTCAGAGCTCCTCTGTGAGACTGAGCCAAAGTTACCCTTGGATGAATTTTGTGTGATACATATTTCCTTGTCTGTTTTGTTTCTTTTACTGGTTCCACATCACCTCTCCCCTGTTGATTTTTCCAGGAAAGCCATCTTAACACATTCACATGAATTTTCTGCTCAGAATCTGCCTCTAGGGAACCCGAATTAAGACAAATGGCAATCCAACCTAAATGGGAAATCAACTCAATGAAGCCTTTGGGAGAGAAATGACCATCTTGCCTAAGACTTAGAGAATGTGTAGGAGTTAGGCAGGTGGAAAAGTAAAGAACAGCATGAAAGGGCATGGAGACAACTCACACACACACACAAACACACACACACACACACCTACACACACATACACACACACACACACACAAAGACACTGAAAGAGAGAGAGGTCATGTGCTGTATACGGAGATTCATTAGCCTCTCCATATTGCTGGAGCATCAAGTATGGACAGTGAGTGTCCAGTCAGTGCCAAGTGATGAAAGGCTTATGGTATCATCCTTTGGGGTCTGGATTTTATTTCAAGGCTGGAAGGAAATGATCAGATTTGCATTTCAAATCCACCACTTTGGTGGCTGTGTGAAGGATAGGTCTAATTAGAAGTCTACTGAAACATTGCATAAATGAGTAAGTGAGTGAGTGAGTAAATAAAACACTGAAGTAAGATATAGATGGAAAGAGAGAGATTCAAGAAATAAGGAAGAAGTAAAATTGTCAAATTCTAGTGGGTATAAGTGATGAAAGGAAGGAAAGATCCACAGTTGACGCTTAGATTTCTAATCGCATCATAGGTGAATAGTGATAACACAGAGAATCTACTAATAACAGGGAGAGGAGCTGGTCAAGTTGGTTCCATGAAGGTTTTACTGTGACACATAGTGAAATTGGGCAGCCCACAAACCTCATTGAAGAAAATATTCAACCAGCAGTCAGAACTAGGATTATGAGTGTCAGGAGAAATATCTGAGAGGGAAATATAAGTGGTAATTGAGATCCCAAGGGAAGATGAGATCCCTCCAGAGTGTGTGTAGCACTAGTGTGAGGAAGAGGCCCTGAAAACCCCAAGTTTAATGTGTCAGGAGAGGAATGGGACTGTTAAAGGGTAAAGAGCCATTAAAGTCAGACATTTGGAGAACCAGGAAAACACCTTCTCTTTACTTCCTCAGTCACCAGTTTGCCTTTTTTTCCCCTTACACACTGTCCAGAAATTTCTAGCTCAGGAATGGCAATGTTCCTTTAATATTTTTTCCCTGATATGTTCTCGTGGCCTGCTAAGTGTCCCCTAAAGTGGACAAAGTGCAGTCTTCTGCTCAAAGAATAGCTAGATCAACAAGTTGGGAGGATTCCTCAATGATTTCTACATAAATGGGTCCTAAGCAGTGTCATTTACATACTAACATGCATGCACCAAACCTAACCCATCTCCTTAGACTTTTATATTTGGTAGTCAAATCCCAGCTTTCCCTTTAGCATTTCTTCAAAACAAAGTAGAGACCAAGTCTGCAGAAGACCCAAGTAGCTGGAAGGACTTAGAAACTGCCTGCCTCCCTAGACATCATCAAATTAGTTACCTGTCCAATTGAGTCATGGAAGAAACACATCAGAAGTCTGGAGAAATAAACATACAAAGGAAGAAGTAGAATAGTGCTAAAATGATTCTGACCACAACAGATGTTACTAATATAAATTAAAACAATACTGCCACTGAACCAGGTAACTTGTATACAACAGAGGGCTAGTCTATATTGAGTTCTTGCTCTATTCCAGTCATTATGCCTGATGTTTTACCCATATTTTCTTGTTTAATATTCAAAAGTATACTTTGAGTCGGAAATTAAGTAATCTCATTTAAAAAAAAATAAGGCCACCAAAGGTAAAGAAGAATCCAAGGGTGACATAGCTAAGGAGCAAAAGAATATGAATTTCAGCCAGTGTTCTGTCTGACACTACAATCCATGCCCTTAACCTCCAAGTGACACTGTTCTTCCCACGTCTCTATTCCAGGAACCTCAATGCTGGAAAAGTTTGGATGTTGGTACCAAGAGTACAGATCCCAATACTAGAGCACTCAAAATGGACCTTTGCTTTATCCCTGCACAAGTTCAGGTAATAATTACAAAGCACCAGAAAAATACATACAGAAGCCTCAAGTCTAGTTTTATTATTTATAATGCTAGAATAGATATATTCACCTCTACATCTATACCATGGTTCTGTGGTAGAACTTATTAAAATGCAGACAAATTTCTACAGAGACCTAAAAACTTTAAATCTGTGATGAAGTGCCAGATGAAGTGCCAAGTCAAAACAGCAAATGACTGACTATTGCATCAAAAGGACAATGTGAATTTATTTTAGTAATGTGAACAGCCCACAAAGAAGGTGTTTAATAAAAGATTATCGGAATAATAAAGAGGAAAAACAGTTAAAGGCATTTAAAAAGTCACTGATTATTTTTTAAGCAATTAGTCATGAACTTTGGACAAGCCAATAATGAAAGAAAAAGAGGCCAACACACCTGCCTTCCTGCCCTACCAAACGAAACAGAGAATAACTGAAGCTATTTGGAAACTAAAGTTCCAGCTTTAATGGTAAGCCTATGTGCAAATTATAAGCCTTTGCAAGGGAAACTGAGACCTTGCATATAAAGAGCAATCGTATGGTATACTCCAGGAAGATCCTTCTTGTGAGAACACATTCTACATCCTCACTATTCTGGAGAAATTTTCATTCTCATAAAATTTGAGAATGCATTCTTATAGCCTAAAGTCCAATCCATCATGTGAAGAGAGGTGCTTTTTAAGGAACACATCAGCAGTCTGTTGTTTGCCTCTTGCATGCTGACCCTTCATGAGTTTAGGGTGACCATGTTCCGAGAATAGAAAATTTGGTCTAAATGAAAAATACTCTTCAAAATTGCTTTATTGCTATGTTGGTTTTTCTTTGTAATTATGGTTGAGTTATTCCATAAAATTTACTGCTATGATAGTCTCATAATGGCAATACAGTCCAACCAATTTGTTATTCACTGAAGAAGATGGTAAATGGGCCATGGAATCTAAAGCTTCTTTTGCTGATGACACTGGTTAAGTTTTCCAGGAGCTTTTGGTCGGGTTTTCCATAGGAATTGGCCTAGACACAAAGCTCACTTTGAGGTGTTCTGGAAATAGCATGAGAAAATGCCTTTCTAGCATTAAATAATGAGCAGAACTGTGTGTTGAAAGGGAAACGTTTGTGTTGGACTCGAGCAGTAAAGGAAGAAAGAAGAAAAAAATTGGAAAGACTAGAACAAAATAGGCAGAGTGCCTAATATATATATATATGTGTGTGTATATATATATACATATATAAATATATATAATATATAAATATATACGTATATATGCATTTTATGTATATATAAAATTATACACATACATATGTATATATGTATGCATGTACATATATATGTATATATAAAATTATATTAAATTTTATATATACATATAAAAACTATAGGCTTGAAAAATATAGTACTTCCAAACTTTTAAAACAGGAGTCAACAGGCATAATTTTGCCTGGCAAGATGGTATTGAAGAAAGCATGGATTTATTGTTACTTAATTTGAATCTGAATTAAAAATATTAACATATTAAGAATCCTAAAATCTTTCTTAGTTTATTAAAGAGTTCATTCTTTATGAAAAGTACTTTAATTTTGCTTGCATATCTATATTCCACTATACTCAGTTTCCCTCTGTCCTCCTTACTGAAAGCAAGTGAAATAATAGACTTAATAAAATGTCTAGCTTGTTACTTAATTAACATAAAATAAAAATTAATTCACTTCTATCTTCTTTTGCTTCAGCCTCTGAAGTTCAAGTCCATAGCTAGCAATAAAGACAGTGCAGTAATAATTGAACGTGTGACACAGGCCAAATACCACTGTGTCTAAAATAAATAATACAAAAGTCATCCACACCTTATCTGAAACTAGAGTTCTATTATTATATATTGAAGAGTTTTACTCAAGTCATAGACAGTGTCTCATTCATGAATGAAGAATGAAGAAACCTCAGTCAGACATAAATATAGCACTTGCTATAAATAATGGAAAAAATAATATATATAGCAAAACTCTTTCAGAAATAAAACATAATCAAATATAGTATTAGAATAATACCAGATATCAAAGAAGGAATATCAAAAAACTGGTACTAAAACAGAATTTCTTTTTGTTTTTTTCCTCTCACATCATTTGAGTGAGTTTGGGTAACCTCTTTAATCTTCTGAGTCTCAGTGTCCACTTGTATAAAATAAGAATAATAATACCCATTGGTTAGGGATGTGGTCAAGAGTAAAGAACATTGTGTATGGGGAATCACTAAATTTATAGGTTAGTAGTTCTCTAAGTGGGGTCCTGCACCAGCAGTTTCGGCAACATCTTATTAGAAATGCAGATTCTTGGGCCCCGCTCCAGACTTATTCAATTAGAGACTCTAGGGGTGGGGCCCAGCAATCTGTGTTTGAAAAAGCCCTCTAGGTGTAAAAGTCACGGCTTTTTGATAACTCTGCTTCTTGTTTTCGTCACTGTAAATTCATATGTGGAACATCCACATATGTATCCATAGAATTCGGTTATAAAAATATTCAAATATATATAGATTTGTATCATTTTATAAATGTGAGAACTAAAATGTTAAAGTTATTAACTCATTTATACAACTTTTTCAAATAAATCATATCATAAAATTATACCCACACATACACACACACATATGTAATTTTCTCGTTGACTTTCTTTGTAAATTTGGAGATTGGGCCTATAAGAAACAAAAGTTCTTCAATATATTGGGTTCAAAAACTTTTGGCCAGTGTCAAGTCCTACTGGGTGCTATAATCCCTAATTTATAGATGTCGTCTGGAACATGTAGACCTATCTAGCTGACATTTTGTTCCAGATCCCCTCCTTTTTTTAGAGTCCCTCTTCCCCTCGATTGATATTTTTTTCTTGTTCTCAGTGATTTCTGTGTTTCACTTTTTAACCCCTATTTGAATGCCATATAGAAAAGGACTAGAGAACCACATTAATGGTATCACCTTTTAATCCACACTGAATATTGCTGAAAAGAAAGCTTCAGGTAAAATAAATAACATCCATGCATCTCAATAACATATGTTTATCTAAGTTCTCACTCAGCAAAGATTTTTTCACTGAATTTTGAATAGATATTTCTGTATAGTGACCTTTTCCATCCACTTTTTCTCTCTCTTTTCAACAAATGTATAAACAGATTTAAGAGTCTTTTTAAATGTAATTTAGCAATTATAACAGATTTGAAAAATAATAATCTGAGTTCTAAATACAGGAATTGAAATTACATGCTGTTGAAATCTATCTCCAAAATCAGGCAATGAGCATGAAGGACAGGAACAGCAATGGAAAAATCAGAATCTAGATTTGTTTCTCGTTTATGCTTTATTTGCTAATGTCATAACAGAAAGAGCTTCCAAATCTCTATGTGCACAAGTTAAGGTGAGAAAAATAGGTGAATTCAGAATCACCTTATTATATCAGGCTTGGTTTCTCAACTTCAGCACTACTGACATTTTGAGCCAGATGATTATTTGTGGCAGGAGTTATTCTGTGCATCGTAAGATGTTTAGAAGCACCCTTGGTCTCTACCTACTAGATGCCACTAGCAGCACCCTCCTCAGCTGTGAAACCCAGAAATGTCTCCAGACGTTGCCAAATGTCCCCTCAGGGAAACAATTTGTCCCCATTTGAGAACTCACTTTATTGTATTAAGTGATGATTACTTCTCTTAGAAAATAAAGGTCAAGAAGTTAAAGAAAGTTTACAAAAAAAGACATAGAAAATATACCATACATATTTGCCTTTATTCTACATAATGCAAATTGTATGAAATACATAAGGGGCAATCAGTTGAATATAAATCCATCAGTTGTTTCAAAGGACTGGTTGCAATTCAAGTGGATGAGAAATGTGGTTTTAGTGGTTTTTCTATAATCAGTACCTCGGAAGCAAAGCTGAGGAATGTATCAACCATATCTTTTTATTTTCTATATTCTGATGCTTTGATATATGGGAATTTGCTGACCCTTCCAGGGTTAGCCAAGTCTTAGAGATAGTAAACAACTCTCCCACGAGTATGCTTTTCAAATAGAAATCAATCTTGAGCTCACACCTAAACTATCTTCTTTATTGGATTCTCATACTCTGAACCACTATTCATCTTCCCTAATCACCAGGGCCAAGTACCAGACAATAGGAAAAGCCCTGACATTCCAAAGCCTGTTAAAATTATTCAAACTAGCCAATACTATGGCTGCTTAGTCTGCCTTGCCCATTCTTTCCACAAAAATCACAGTAAGATTTCTCACCCAAACTTCCTCCCTCTCCTTCCTCCTTGTAACCAACCCCAGAACTTCCATGTGGGGCCCCCTCTAGTATGGTGTACTTCCTTCTCTTGGGAATAGTATAAACTACTTTTTCAATAGGAATTGTCTCCTGATCCGTTGGTCTTATCAAACCTCAAATTTTCTATTCATACAATTTATTTTGAAACAATAAGTGTAAATTAAAAGATGGAGTCAATCACTGGTTTGATAAATTTAATGGAACAAAACTGATCTGATACCCAAAGAGGACTGACAAGTTTTAAAAAGTGTCTGTTCCTTTCAGCTCTTCATGTTTTAATTAATTCTTAAACTTTTGATTTTGTCCTCCTTATTTGCTAGTATTTTACCAACTTATTTTCAAGAGTATTTCTGGGGAGAGACTATTAATGTTAATAAAAGAAAGTGAATGGGCTTTGGATAAAAATAAATCTGGCTTTGAATTCAAAGTTCATAGCATGTGTTTGAGTATTGTGTTTTCACCTGCCTGTTTTCTGTTTCACTATTTGTAAAAAAGATAATAATACTAAAATGATGATTATAAGATTATTTTCAGGATTGTATGAAGTATTATTAAATGTTTATTCATTTAATAAAATTTAGCTTATTAGGTACCAGGCACTGTACTGCTCTTTTATGATGTATAGGATAGTGTTAAGAAGACAAAAGTAAATAAGCAAATAAATAAATGAATAAATAAATAAATAAATAAATAAATAAGAAGTTCACATGAAGGACAGAGCAAAAAAACAAAGAAATGAAGAGAGCCAAGTGTGATAGAGGGACAGGCCTGATTGTAATGTGCTTTACATATGGTGGTCAGGTAGACATCTTTGAGGCTACTGACTGGCCATTTGACCCCAGACAATTTCCTTCTCCTTTCTAAGTTTCAATTTAAATACTTAGAAAAGGAAATACACTTATAGATTGTTGTTAGCACACAATAATGAGTAACACACAATGAAATATTAGCTATTATGATGGCAGCATTAAAGTTAATAACATTCTCAATGTGGATGAGTTTTATCACTCTCAACAACTCCTTTTGTAGATTTCATTAGTCTCAATCTGAAGAACTCCTCTCTGGACTAAACCAAGAATTCCATTTTTAATTCTATCTTTAGCAAGACTTATTTCTAATAGAGTGCGCTACATGCCACAGTAATACCACAGTGAGATGTTATTCAACAACCGACACCTGAGGACAGGATGTAGTGTTTACACATCATTTCCCAAACAGTGTTTTAAAAAATACAGGTTGAATGAACAAAGAAGGAACCACTGGTGGGGAAATTTTCAGCTATAATTTTTTAAGTCCCATCTCCACCCCTTTCCAAGTTTCTCTTTCTCTCTCTTTTTTTCTCACACTGCTAGATCTTGCAAGTGAAAATTCTCTCCTTCAATAAGTTAGATAATTCTCATATCTTGACTTTAAAAAAGATTTTAGTAACAAAACATATATTTTCTAAGAGTATACAGATACTTCCAACTAAGGTGTAGTGTAATTAAAACAAGAAAAAGAACCTTAAAGATTGTAGAAATTATTAAATAGATGCATGTTCAGAGCAGACAATTTAATTTTTAATCTCATTCTTACGAAAAGAAGAGAATCTATTAAGTAAATCATTCTATACATCTGTATATAAGATGAGAAACATTTTAGGTAAATCTTAATTTTAAAAAAATAATAATTTAGAAATTAACAATATTGAACAGATAAAACTTACCATGTGCCAGTAATGATTTACGTTAATTAATAATGATGCGGATACTATTATTATCCTCATTTTATAGCTGAGAAAATAAACACAGAATAGTAAATAATGCTCAAGTTCACACAGCCAGAAAGTGGCAAAAAAGAGATTGATTCAAACCCAGGCAATTTGGCTCCTGCGTCGATGAATTTAGCCCCTATACTATTGGCCTCTTAAAAGCAAATTACTTCAATATCAATTTCAAGTATCAGGGCTATACAAATCACAGGACTTCTATAACTGATAATAATATTTAGATTTTTGATCTGAAAAAACTCCAAAAACAACTGGTATCAATCTATTACTTTCATGGACAATAAAGCAAGTACTTAAAAATAAATGCTTCTAGCTCCTCAAAAAAAGACCTTCATATGTTACTTTAGTTTTGCTTTTTGTTTTATCTTAATATGGCATATGTGTAAACAAACTGCATAGAACCATAAATGAATTGTCTTGAGATTGTTTGAAGGCAGGTTTTATTAAAAGCATCAAGTACCTATTTTAGTGTTTCTGTTAGCTGCTTATGCTTGGGATCACTGGTTAGGGAAAGAAGGAGAGGTGTGCGTACTCAAGTAATATACAACAGAGGAGAAATTGAACATTTACCAGTGAAGTACAAAACCAGACGCTTTCTTAAAGACACATAAAAAGGAGAAAAAGCTATGCACAGCAAAGATACTATATGGAAAGACATATAGAAGAGTTCAGAGAAATAATAAAAATGAGCTATTAATAAGAAACATGCAGAAAATATGACTGGATTTTTATTTCAGAATTTGCTATGTTTTATCATATATAGCTTCAAGGCACTATATATCTACATAAAGGATTAAGCAATATTTGGTGTTCTCTGCTGCTGACCTCCACCCAGTCATTATGTTTTACGAACCTTTTATATATAAAGTAGAATTGGAATGACAGTGCATCATTTTACTAAATCCTTTTCAGCATTTCTGGGAAAAGCAGATATGCTGGCATGCTTTGTTAAAATGATAAATTCTTTATATAAGTATTTTAGAAACAGGAATGAAAATTGGTCCATTTAAAAAAACATTTCTGCATAAAGCAGCAAATTTTTATGTTATATAAACACAACTGAAAGAAAAGATTCTGCTGAAAGTGAGGCAATTTTGATAACTTTGGAGAAAATACCTTTGAGAAAGTTACTATAAAGTTAACTAACTATTGGGAATCTCAGTTATTTGACATGTTAGCATCCAAACAGTTCGAAGAAATTGCAAGGTTGAAGGAAACTATAGTGAAAGTTCCAATTCAATTAGAAGGAAAAAAATTGAAGCATGAAAGGGGGAAAATAGCAAATTTTCAAAAGAAAAACATTTTCTTCCAAGATTAGTAGCCAAAGCTAACTTGGCTGCAGGGATGACTTGGGCATGTGACCTGTGGCCTGTGGCCTGTGGAATACCTATACTACTTATACTTTTCCAGGGTGAACAAAAACGTTTCAGTGCTATGCCCACTCTGGACAATCTGCATATGTTTAGTTTTCTAAAATTAACCCCAAACTAATTTTGAAAGTACCAGTCCCTACTCTTCTATTTTTTCTCATTGTTGTAAAAGTCATATGTTTCTCATAACACATTTATAAAGAATGGAAAAAATATGAAAAAGCAGATAAACATTATTGATAGTCTTCCTTCTCCAGATATAACTAAAATGAACTATTTCCCTCCAATAATGGCTCAGTGTATTTGTCCTTGTTTAATTGAGATCATACAAAATAAAAATTGTGAAATTATTTTTCTACATTATAAAATCTCTTTTCGTTGATCATTTTTAATGACTGAATTGCTTCTCATGGTCTTCTGATGGGGAACCTTTGGTTATTTTCAATTTTTGACTATAGTATATAATATTGAGGGGAATACATTTTCCACATATATTATTTTCTTCATTGTAAATTTTCTCAGAATAAATTTCCAGAAAGGAGGAAAAAATGCCTGTATATTCACTCCATGATTTCACTGATCTTAAAATCTTACACTGATGAGTTAATGTGTGTTTTCACGTAACTTTTCAAGAGGGCACAGTTAGTATGTTTTCTGAGCCTCTGACAATGTTTTTCTGTTGCCTTCACACATGAATGACCTTGTAGTGATTGTTCCAAGATTCTCTGATATTTACTGTTGCAGTGATGAATTTTGATGTCGGCCTGAGTTATATACCAAGATGCTTTCAGGAGCTCGTGTGTGTGTGTGTGTGTGTGTGTGTGTGTGTGTATGTGTGTGTGTGTGTGTTTAATCTTTGTCAATTCAAAAATGTTATAAGGATGAGATAAGGACTATCTTCACTGATTTCTTTTTCTGAAATTCAGCAAGCCCTTTTGATTTTTATCTCTAGGTCTTTTTACACTTAAAAAAAGTCTGCATCAAGTTTGTCTTTCATTATCTTCTGTCTCAGTGTGATTTCTTCTTGAAAACCACACATAATTCTCTGGCTAGATCTCTGTTATCTGTCCCCTGCATTATCTATCATTATGTCCCTTAATATTTTATCTTTTTGTTTTGTGGTAATAGTTTCAAGGATTCCTCCACATTACTTATTCAGATTTTTAACAATATCAATTCTGTTCTTTATTGTCCCCAATGCAAGTGTTAATTGATATAAATTAATTCTACTCTAGCTTTTTTTGTTTCCCATAACTCTTTCTTACGTCACAAATCTCAATATACTTAAGTGGATATGTATATACGTTCTAGACGCACACTGTATGTATTCTAATTCTGGCTCTACCACTTCCTTGCTGTGAAACATGGGAAAAATTTTTACATTTCTAAGCATCGTTGAAAAGAAGATAGTACAAACTTATATAGAGTAATCCTTTCATCTTCTTCCTCTACTTCCTGATTCTATGTTGTAATCAGGCTTATGCCAGCAGGAGTCACTAACTTGCAAAAAATCCCTTAAAAAATTTGTTCTGAGAATTAAATTAAATAATATATGAAAAGTGCTTAATCTAGTGCCTAGAACATAGAAGCAATTAGCAAATACTAGTTTCTATTTTTGTTATCATAATTATCATCATCTCATGGTGCCTGTATATCTCAGAAGATTCTCTCTTTAAGGTTTTCTCCTATTTCTGCTCAAAAGCACACACATCAAAACACAACGATTCTACAATGTTTTCATTCTTATTTATGTTTTAAGTCTATTTCAGTTGCAAAATCTGATTGGTTAAACCTGAGGCATCTCCCCCTCTCCATCTCAGTTTGCCAGACTTTGAAAAAAAATGAGGGTCCACCTGATTTGTACCACATCCAGAAGTTTATTCTGTATGAAACATTTTCTTGTGGCCAGGTGAACACAAAGTTTTGAATAAATAATAAATAATAATCACACCCTTATACTAACATATGTTAGAGTTACAAGCAATATAAATAATTTTTTTAAGTTTGCCATGACAACTTTTATCAGAGAGTAAATTTTAAAATGTGCATAATGTGTTATTTATTACATTCAGCTAGTACTTACTGAGTATTCATTACGTGTCAACCTGTTATATGAGCTTCCTGCTTTCATTAATGTTTTACTGGACTTTTCTTTTTGTTTTCAATCTCTCCTGAAATATAAACTTCCTGAGTGGCTTTATACCATGTGCTGGCCACCTTGATAATTGAGTCAGTTATGTTTTCCTAAACTTTTTAGAGAGAAAAGAATCCCATCATTCAATTGATTTATTAATGATAATACTTCAAAGAAAAGCAATAACCAGAAACTAACAAAACAAACTACACTTCTGAAGCCTAGCAAGTGTACATATCCTTACTTCCAGAAAATTCTTTGTGGAAAATCTGCTGAATCAGGCAATATTTTCAAAATTTAAAATGTTCCACATAGGGTTCAAAGTAAATATTATATAATCATGAATTGTGAGAACCAATAGTGTCTTTTTTAAAGTTATTTAATCTAATCTTTTCATTTTGCAATTGGAGACTTCAAAGTAGCAGGTATAATAAAGTACCTTGCTTGAGATTCTTGTCATTTTGAATAGAGAGCACTGCACAGTGTTTCCAAGACTGCGAAATGGAGACTATACCCCAAGGCACAGTACAATTACACACTCAGTATAAAATCCGAGGCACACTTACCCCAATGTGTCTAAATGGCCTGTGATCCAAGCCTTCAGCTAAATTACATAGGATACTCTAAAAAGTTTCTCTAAATGTATATGTGAGCTTGCTCCAGCTTAGGCCTCTCCCCTATAATTCAAATTTTTAAATCCTAATTCTTCTTGAACAACTTCACTCCCTTCCTTGACATGTTAACTCAATTGGCACTTTCTTGGGCCTTCTCTGACCACCCTTTAAAAAATTGCAATAAACGCCTTCACTCCCCATCTTCCTCCTAAATTTATTTCCCTCCAAATTATTTATTATCATCTAATATACTGCATATTTTACTTACTTAATTTGTATATTATTTTTACCCAACCTACATTCTTATATCAAGTATGAGTTTTATTGTCAGCATGATATAAACGTTTTTGAAAAAAACATGAATATTTTTTAAGAAACATGTGAATAACGGAATTAATTTCCAAGAGTCTTAGACATTTATAATTAGTCTTTTATTCCACTATTTGTAAAAATATTCTTTACAAATATTAGTTGATTTGATATTTTACATTATGACTAAAGCACTTTTTTCTTAACCTCATTTCATAAAGTAATATCAGTATATAAATTGAACTATAGTACGTAACTACACTATATAATCACATCATGAATTGAATCCTGAAAGGAAAGGGAAAAAATTTCCTTTTGATATAGAATATATAACTAAAAAGACAGTTCTAGTTCTTTTCCTTTTTGATGTCAGTCTAAAGTTAATCTATCTTTGAATTAAGGTAGTATTGCCCACTCTGGACTTTATTCTTTATTTATATACTATACCTAGGATTATCCTCAGAGTATCAAAATATATTAAGAGAGATGGGACATATATGCTTATGTCCTACAACAATATACAAGGTTTTTGTCTTGCTTTACTCACTAAAGTCCTCAAGGAGACACAGGAAGAAAAAATACTTTTTTAAAAAAAGATCATTCAGTACAAATGTTCATTCATTTTCTTAATTCATGTTAGAATTTATTTCAAAGCATACTTTAATTTTGTTTCACAGGAACTTTAATATATTAGGACTCAGAAGATCAAATTTAACTTTTCTCATAGTACTCTACCCCTCACTTCAAGGATTTGGCTCAACTAGGCAAGCTAAACTAACTACTGATAAATTCCTGATATAAAGTAAGATTGTTGCTTTCAGTTTGGTCTTAAGTGAGCAGCACCACAATGCAAACTGCTGGAGCCATCATTACTTTCTTTTTTATTCTGAAAAAAAAAAATAAAAAAGGTTTGTGTATGATTTTTCTAATGAAAAATAACTAAGAGGACACTAACTATTGATGAATTTTTCTCCCTCTAGCACAACTCACTATTTCTGAATTTTTATCATGGAAAAAAAGGTCCTTTCTCTCATTTGAAGGGAAAAAATTTACTGTTCCATTACATGAACTCTGGTTTGAAACTGAGAAACTCTCAGCTATATGCAATTTTAAAAAATATAGGAAACCCTTAAGGGGTTCATAGCTGGGATCATATGGAAAGATCTGAATGAGATCTGAGTGAAGAGAATTGGAATCAGTTGTATGTGGTGGTATATGATGTGTATATGCAGATATTGGATGTGTGTGTTGTAATATGTATATATGTGCACACTCTAAAGAAAAAGATCAAACCTGCTATGCCTAGCATCAAAGTTGGCCCAACCCTGGGCAGAGGGGCAGTGCCAAACCCAAAGTATGAGGGTCTGCTTAACATCAAGGTCAAGCTTGAGGCTGAGGTCACCTCAACTTAGGGGAGGACTTAGATCTTGGCAACACCCTGGACAAAACAACTCCATGCAATCCATCCAAAAGATCAACATACACAGGATTGCGGATGGCAAAGTGGTGTCTTAAGTCAACAACACTAAAATTCTGAGGCATTAAGCCCACAGAAGTGGAGCACCACTAGCGGGCAGGAGGCCAATAAAAAGTTCTGAGATCATTGAACATCAAAAAGAAAAAGAAAAGAAAAAGATCTAAGACTGTCAAAGAGATGAGAGGTGTTTGAAAATCAGATCCAAAAAAGATAACATTTATTGAGCACTATTCTGGACCAGACAAGGCAAAATATTTTATACATGATATCATTCAATCCCCACATTATATCTTTGAATGAGTTGTTATTATCCATTTTACGAATGAGGTCTATATTAGTTTCCTAGGGCTGCTGTTAACAAAGTACTACAAACTTGGGGTTTAAATAATAGTTTTTTCTTTAACAGTTTTGGAGTCTGGAAGTCTGAATCTAGGTGTCAGCAGGACCATGTCTGTCTGAAAGCTCTTGATGAGGATCTGTTCTGTTCCATAACTTTCTCTCAGCTTCTGGTGGTTACTAGAAATCCTTGGCATTTCTTGACTTATAGAGGCATCACTTTAGTCTATGCCTCCGTCTTCACGTGGCATTTTTCTCATGTGTCTGTCTTCACATCTTCTCTCTTTACATGTGTTTTGGTGTCTTTTTTTTCTTTTTATAAGGACCATCACATCGTATTTAGGGCCCACCCTACTCCAGTTTGACCTCTTCTAAGTAATTACATCTGCAAAAACATTATTTCCAAATAAGATCATATTCTGAGGTTCTTGGAAGTGCATGAATTCTTCGGAGGGGAATGGGGGAGACATAATTTAACCCAACACAACATTACTAAGACCCATAAAGACCTCGGGTACTAGAATTATCAATTTTAAAATGTAATATAAATATGTTTAATATGTTTAAAGAAATAAAATGTGAGATTTAATATATGACTAGAGCATAAGAGATTATAAAAATGGAAGAGCCTATCTTAAAAAATAAAAACATAAAATTTGTTTGGAAATAAAAACCATAATAACATATAAAATACTCAAAAGTACAACACATTACACATGGCCAAAAATGAAATTAATTAACCAAAATGTTTATGTGAAATTTTCTAGAATGTAGCACATATAAATAGACAAATGGAAAATATGATAAAGTGGGTAAGAGTCATGTTGAACAAAGTAGGAAGATCCAACATCTATTTAAATGCAAATGAAAAAGGAGGTAGAAAATTGAACAGAAGAAACATTTGAAGAAATTTACACAACTAATAATTACTTAATAGCTACCAGAAGGTTAATGAACCACAGGTAAGACAATAAAATGAAAGCCACACGTAGGCACACCATGGCAAAACTGTATATTATCAAAGACAAAATCTTAAAATCAGCCAAAGAAGAAATATAGATTATCCTCAAATGAATGACAATTACAGTGACAACTGATTTCTCAAAAGCAGTAGTGAAAGTTGGAAGAGAATAAAATAACTTTATTGTGATGACAGAAAATAAACATCAGCCTAGAATCATTAGTGTTTATATGTTATATCTTTTTTTATTCTTTTATCTTCAACTTTTCTATTTTCGTATGTAAGGCACACACACCTTTTTAAAACAGCAAAGAGCTGAGTTTTGTTTTTATAATCTACAGTATAATATTATTCATCTATTAATTGGAATATTTAATGTAAACACTGATGTGTTTTATTTTAAACATATCACGTTACTATTTCTTTCCATTTGTTCCACCTGTTTTGGGTTCCTCTTTTATTTCTTTCTCACCTCTTTGAATTAATAAAATTATTTTTCACTTTCCTTCCTCTTATAGCTTCTTAGTAACACATTTATTTACTATTCTTTTAATGAATACCCTAAAGTATACAATTTTTGTATACCTTTCCTCAGAGATAAACAAAATATCTGATCAACGTCTCAGCTGGGCAGTATTAAGAAACAGCAAATGTTTGAGGAAAAAAAGCAGTGAGTACTGTTTGACTCACCTTATTTCCATTGCCTTCTCTTCAGGATCTTGATTACACACATTATGGCTGTCTCAGTACCTCGCCAATGCCTTCTAACAGGTGTTTCACATTTAGTCAGCTTTTTTTGTTATTTAGTTATAGAAAAAGATATCATAGCCAAATACTAACATAGCCAAATAATAATAAAATGGGAATAATTATATTAAATCAAACAGACTCAAAGGCAAGGAGCATTAGTGGAAATAAAAAGTAACTCTATAGTTGATAGAAGACTATATTTACCAGGAAAACAAAACTATTATAAAATTGTATGCATGCTAATATAAAAATACAATAGAAATACAAAATATAAAAAGAAAAACAGAAATACAAGCAAAAATTCACAAAAATCCACGATCAGATTAGAATATTTTAACATATTTTTTTCAGTAATTGCTAACAGACAAAATGACTGTGGACACAGAATTCTTGAACAATACTATATACATCAGCTTTGCTATCTCACAGTGACCAAACAGTTAAACCTTAAGGCCTTAATAACAACACAATAGAAGTTTGTTTCTCCTTATATCATAGTCAGCAAGGATTTGGGGTTGTGACTCCATCTGTTTTTTAGCATTGTCATCTTCTAGACCTCATTGGAATCCTATTGAGCCTACCAGGTTCTCTGCATTTAATGGCCAAAAAAGGGATGAGAGAGAAGGAATTGCTTATATGACATTGTAAGGGCCAAGACAAAGTGCTTTATATTATTTAACCCATTTTCTTCATGATTAAGCATTTACCTTAAGATGTTAAAAAAAAAAGACTCCCCCTGCCCCCAAAAAAAAACGTAATGAAGGGAAAAACAAATATATGTGTAGAAATTAGTGGATTAACAAACATACATACAATGTAGAGATTCAACAAAGTCAGAAATTGGTTCTTCAAAAAGACTGACAAAACCAATAAGTTTCTGACAAGACTGATGAAAAACAAAAGACAAAAACATATGGCCTTTCAATGCCACCCAGATAGGGGTCCATATCACATTGTCCTGAGATCCTGTCTTATTTTAAGAGGAAAGTTTCACAATGTCCCAAGCACTTCTGTTCTATAGATGAAGGAGAATGTGCTCACTCTCTTTGCAGCAGCAACTCAGTTAGCTGGCACTAGCCTTGCTTTTTAAATGGAAGAGAACATCTTTCAGAGGAAGAGAAGGCCAGCTGCATCATAATTCTGAAGAGGACTTGGGAAGGGCTCATGCTGGCTGCTCCCATATTTGTTGCTAAAGGCGAGATTCTAATCTAGAACATTTAAAAAAGGTATCTTCACCTCTATAGTGTTTTAAACCACATGCAAATTTAAAATACACTTTTAGGGCTGTAAATGTATGTGCTAAAATTATAAAGCAAAGCTTGTTAATGATTTGAATAAAATTTCAGAGAGTGCTAACTATTAGGAGCTAGGGAGGGGAATGCAGTTGGAGAGGACTAGAAAGTGGTTTCTAAGGTCTTCAAGTTTCACAATATTGTTATTTTTATTCCCTATTTGTATTTTAAAAATATATTTCTATCTAATTAAATCTATTCAATACTTAACGTTTCCATTTTAAAATAAATTTTGATAATACAAACTTTGTTAAGACAGATGTAACTATATATAAAAGGCTAAGCCAATGAATTCAAGACATGGAAACTGATTAACTCTGAAGAGAACAGTGAGAATAAGTGAGTGAAGCAACCATACATATTAATGTGTACATTGCAAGAACACTTTACAAATATAATGTATTCATATCTAGAGTAAAAAAAGTATAATACAGTCATATAATGGAATACACATAGTTATTATATTAAAGTTGTACTATAGAAACTTATTTAGTGATATGGAAAAATGCTCATGATATATTTTAAGAGACTGAAAAGATTACAATTGTATCAAAATATGATAGCTTTAAATTTCCCTATAATAAAAATAATAAAGCAATAAGCCTCCAAAGTTCAGCAAGTTTGTGGTAATTTCAATGGAGGCCAAGGATAAGAAGAGGAAAGTTATTCATTCCTTGCAGGATTACTATATCCTTGACTTCTATAAAGTTTCAAGTTAACAAACTCATCTTGATCCTCAAAGGAGACACTGAGCATGGTTTGTAAATTCCCCTTGGTAGATTTCTGTAGGCCTAACTGAGAAAGAAGAAAAATATGTAAACCACCCTGAACCACAGGGAAACATTTACTCCCTGGACTTACTCTATGAAATTTGAGCCCTGAAAGAAAAAACTTCTGATCTGTGCTACCTCTGTTCATTCAATCCAGCCAACATTTGTGCTCTCCCTACCTACATAGGATGTAAGATTCTATTAAAAGATAGATAGATAGATAGATAGATAGATAGATAGATAGATAGATAGATAGATAGATGATAGATAGATGATAGATGATAGATAGATAGATAGATAGATAGATGATAGATAGATAATAGATGATGATAGATGGATGATAGATAGATAGATAGATAGATAGATGATAGATAACATCATATTGGCCTCAAGGAGGTGACAGTCTAGTTGGGACGGCAATACTGATGCAAATTTAAATCTGCCCAAAATGATGCATTTAAATTAGGGCAATTGCATATCACTTTGTATCTTAGTTGAGTAAAGAACCTACTTTAAGTAAATTAGGTACTTTGAAATTAGATACATTGAAAACATCAGCAAAAATATTGTCAACTGTTGAGCAAGCTGTCATATTTCAGATTAATTTTCAGAACTTTCTGATAATGGAAACTAACTTGCTTCCTAAACAGTCTGCAGATAACTAGTTTATCTAGTTATCTGTAACAGGCTCAAGTCTCTGAACCTAGAATGTAAGTCCAAAAGTATTTAGCCAGTGAGTCTAAGAAAATTTTGTTGAGAAAACATGGCCTAACATAACATACCCATAACAGTACTTTAGACTCTCCTGGAGTTGATCTCTTCTAAGTTTCTTTTGACTGCTCAGTGGAGAACATGCACCACTGACTTCAGTTTGCCATAATTCTGAGGAGCTGTTTTGTATCACTTGAGCTTGGAATCATATAGATAACACTAGAGTTTGAGGGGTCCTCAGTTAAGATGTTTTCTCAATTGAGGACAATCATCCTTAGTATCTCTACATTTCCGATTTTGCCCACTCTTTAAGGCCCAGAGCAAATACCTTCCTCTTTATGAAATCCTAATTCCGATTCACATGTATGTAACTACCATATCCTGAGAATATCCACTAAGCATTATCTGCTCCTCATTCACATTCTATTATTTTATATCAGGCCTTGCATTGAGCATTTTCAAGGATTCGTGTCAGGTAGCATTGTATCTCCAGAGTCTACATCAGTGGATAAAACATGATCAGAAAGTGTTTGTTGAATAAAAAGACAAACTGTGGACATATTTTTGCATCTTTAAGAGATCCATGGTATAGTTATCTTTGTAACTGTAGAATTCATGGAATTGAACCAAGTGTTGAATAAATGAATTGAGTCCAATTACCTTCAATTTGATTCTGAAGAAAGAATTTGGTTTACCCTAAAATCTCAGCATCAGATTTTGCAGTAATGGCTGTGTTCTGTTCTAACTCTCAGAATTGCCATACATTTTTTTTTATTTCCCTTACTCTCCTTAAGCAAGGTCTGCATAAGTAACCAGTCAAACATTTTGCTACAAAGAAAAAAATTAAAGCATGTCCACTTGATGACAGGTTCACTGGGAATAGACATTTGGATGAGGTAATACTCATGTAAAATACAATTTCCATGAGAGATCAGAAGCCTAACACCTTTTGGTAGAGAACATTGGATTTTAATGGGAAGTGAATATGTTACATAGAAAATTATGGAGCAAAACTGACCCTAAAATGCCCTGATCTTTAAAATCTGAGCAAAACGTATTTAAACACAGCCAAAAAATATCACTTCTAGGTTTATTAATTGATAAGTCCATTTTAAGCACATTAGTAAGCACATTTCTGAAACTGACCCAAGATAGAAAATTAGACTTTCCATAGCTACAGTGAGTTCATCCGGCAGATGAAAAGGTCATTAGAGATGCTGCTGGCAAAATATCATTTCTGGAGTCTAATTTTCTTTTTCGGTGAAGGCAGTTTTTCTATAGAGAGGAGATTCAGTAACAGTACGAAGAAATGGTGACTCCCTAAGACCTGGTTCCCGATTAACAGGTTTGTCAGTTGAAATGGAGAGCCTTTTCTCTTGTGTCAATGTGACAGCTTTCATTCATAAGTTTTGGCAAAATGTCTAAAATTTTCAAACTCCCAAATCTGACATATACTTCCCCATAAAATTCCAAATGCCTACATATCTTATTCCTACTATCTTCTAAAATTCCTTCATTAATAATACATGTAAAGAAGAGTAACAGAAGGTGAAGCATGTAAGAAACATAACTGACTTTCTCCTGGAACTTCTCTCCTGCTTTATCAAAAAGGCATAAATAACTGAGAAAGAACTTTAAGAAATTTTGCAAGACCTCAACACTAAACTGAAGGTTCATTGATTTAAACACTTCTGAGATTTTTCCATCAAAAGCAGCTAATTATGACAAGTTAATATATATACAATTCTTTTTTAAAAACTTTCTTTCATATCCTCATGGTTCATTTCCATATTTTCCAAAGATCCAACAACCACAGTGGCTGGGTGATGGCATAATGGCAGTAGGAAGCAATGAAGACTTGATGAACCTAAGCTTCCCAATCTCCCAGCAAAAGCTTCTAACTGTGTTGGACATGGCTGTTTATTGAAAAACTGTACCTAGTTTATTGATTTCTCTATTTCCTCTCTTCCTTCTCCATCAGTAAACAGCATTTTCTGCACAAATATAAAATGAAAAGCAAAGACACACATTCACTTTATTCATACATTTGCTGAATGTGTAATTTGTGCCAGAGTGTGTCCTTGTCACTACTGGGAAACTGCTGATATGTTTACATTATTGGCCCTACCTATAAGAGGAAGGAGGGATGGATCAAGACATAACTCTAAAGTTTCAACCTTCATGACTATAAGTATTAGTGTTTCCATTCCCAAGAGAAATGGGAAAAATCAGGAAAGGAAAATGTTTTGATAGAAAAGCATTGCATTAATTTAGTTTTAGACATGTTGTGCCATGCTTGGGTAGCCAGTATATTATCCAGGTAGAAGACATTTGGACATCTGGTCCAGCTACACCATAGTTTGGGAGGGTAGTGGGATTCATGACAGAAGACAGTGTAAAGAGAAAAGAATTGAATGTTGAATGTACAAGGTTCAAATGTACCTGTATGAGACTTACATGCCTCTTCTGAATCTCTCGGCCTTACAAGATCTGGGATTGTCAGTCATTTACTTCCATCACGAATGCATCGTATGTACTGCAATGGATGTAAGCCCACACAATTGGTCTTTTGAAAGCAACCACTCTTTGCCTGAATCCTTGGTGCCTCCCATCTCTTCTAGTTTGGGGAAACTTGATACAGGGGTTACATCTATTCCCAAGAGGCTGCCAAAGCAGCTGGATGACACAACTTGGAATGCAAGGTACTTAACTTTTCACAGCACCATCTTGGCCAAAAGGAGGCAGAAAAAAACTGGACAGATTAATTTCTTCTCCCTTACTTCTTCCAATCATACTGCCTGAAGATGTTCTCTGTAAGCAAGTGTGGGGACCTACCAAATGACAGCAAGTGTCTCTTTGTAGCTCATTGTAAAGAAGTAAGTGGAATAATAATGCTTTACGTTTCCTGGCTTCCCATTCTTCCCTACACAGCTTTCCTTTCCATTCACTCTTGCTATGCCGGGATTTGACTCCCAAGTAAAGTACTAGCACTAAATCTTTATCTGAAGCTCTTTATTCTCTGTCCTAGAATATGGAACCCAGACATAATGCAAATATGGAGGAGCAGTGTGATAAACAGCGTAGCATTTTTTCTGAGGTGAAATTTAGGGATTATTTTAGAAGAATAGTATTTAAAAGTATGGGTATCAAGGACCAAGCAGTCTCTTTTCACTCTTTCAATGAATGACCTCGAATGAGCAGGGCTGGGAGAGGAATTTTTGTTAGGTATTAAAGGTTCTTTTTTTTGTTTTGTTTTGTTTTATGATAAGGTGCTGGGTGATTATTTATAGAAATCCTAAGGGAGCTCTTTTCTTTTTCTTTCTTTCTTTCTTTCTTTCTTTCTTTCTTTCTTTCTTTCTTTCTTTCTTTCTTTCTTTCTTTCTCTCTCTTTCTCTCTTTCTCTCTCTCTCTCTCTCTCTCTCTCTCTCTTTCCTTCTGTCTTTCTTTCCTTCCTTCCTTTCTTTTGATTCCATAGTCACATTGTTTACTAGGGCTAAGTGAATCACTGAAGATGTACAGATGACCTAGTTCCACCTGGCAACTGGAGCTGACAGTCCAGATAATGAGACAGTCCAGATAAAGGAGACTCAATACATTTGTAATAAATGCTTGATAGAGGCAGGTTCTAGGGGCAAGAGTGAGCCTAAGGGAGTACTGGGCAGTTCCAGGTACATAAAATAAGAGCCAGGAAGGGCCTGAGACTTAGTAACTACATGTGTTTGGGCATATCACTTGACCTGTCTGATCTTACAAAGTGAGGACAATAATACTGCTGTGTAGGGAAGATGTGAATGTGAGATAACTTGAGTCCAATTCTGTGGTATAAAATAAGTGCTCATAGGTAGTAGTAGTTTTTCTTTTTAAGCCTTAAAAATAGTCAAACCATTTTCTTTTTACTATTTGTTAAAAGGAACCTGAAACAAACAGCAAGGACTGAGAAAATCCAGTAAATTTCAGAGTTTAAAAAAATATATTGAAAATAAAAAAATAAAAAGCTGAAAAAAATTCAAAGCTTCTTATTAAAAACAATTCCTATCTTTTAAAATCCTTTTTTTTTTTTTTTTTTTTTTTTTTTTTGCTTCATTTTGAGGCAAACTTTGCTCTCATGTATTGGTTTCTTCCACGTCTGCATCACAGGGACTACAACTTGTGTGTGAGCCTGTTTGAGGTTTACCAAGTCATAAGAATCAAACATCCTTTTCATTGCCAAATAAAAATATGCTGCCAAACCCAAACAGAGCTTGAATTCAAGTGGAGTATCCTTTAAATTCGAAGCAATTTTTCAATTTGGCTAAAAAAACTAGTATTCCCTCAAAATTCAATACTTACCAAAGATAAAAATTCAGTAAAGCAAGCCTCTTTTTACTTTACACATAAGGACAAAGCAAAATGGCTTTTTAATAATAAAACCATAATTCATACCAGAGCATTCAAAATACGTTTGCACATATTTAAATCTTACAGATAAATCTAATTTAGAAAAATATGTGATTCTCAGTTCCTCACTTACTCATCCTTCTTTTTTGTTTTAATTGTGGGTGTGTGTCATTCCAAGCCCTCTGAACAGTCCTGTAGAATTCAGAAAGTTGGCTCTGCTACATGTTTGATAAGTTCCATTTCTCATGCAATGGCAGGAAGATGGAGACCTGAGAACATGTTCATGGCGACTTGTTCCCAACGAATCACAGTCTGGAGAGTCCCCTGGCAGAACTATAGACAAATAATCTCAAGGTTTATTTGGAAGGAGAAAACTTTATGGAAATATCAAGCCCTCTTGGCAGTCTGTAGCTACTGACAATCTTGATTTGATTCCCACAAACTCATGGAGCATCAGGTCCAAAATTCTGGATTCCACATGAGTTCCCAAAAGCCATGAATGTGGAGTTAAATATTTCCCTGCATCGAAATCCATGGGGCATGTAATGCCTTCAAGAACAGAGAAAGTTTTCTCTTGTGCTCCTTTCGAAGGGCATAGAGAATACTCCTGGAATTCTGGTTATGGACTTTTAGAGCACAATTTGGGGCTACTGTACCCTCTATTTGGTTGTTAACTATCTCTTTAGTGCTCTCATGTCTAGATCGTGAGTGGAGGGTACTGAGAAAGGCATTACGGATACAATGTTGAAAAAATATTGCTCCTTATCTCAAATAGCTCTTGGAGGAGAGAGATAAGTAAATAGGCATTGACAATACTTTTTTGGAATGCCAGGAAATATGAATCCATCAGATATTGTAGAAACAACAAAGAGGAGCATCTATCTCAGATCTGGACCTGGAAAGAGGATCAGGGAAAGTTTCTCAGATGAAATGCTCTCAGCTGAAAAGATGTGTGGGTGTGAGCCAGAAAAATAAGGAAAAATTGTTTTAGGCAGAGGGGAAAACATATGTAAAGGCCCAGAGGAAAGATAGAAAATGGCCCATTCAGTAACTTCAAGTACTTCAATATGGCTACAGTGTACAGTATAAGAGGAGAAATGTCAAGAACTGAAGCTAGGGAGGTTAAAAATAAAAGAAGGAGTCAGCATACATGATACTTTACACTAATGCTTACAAGTTTGAACTTTATCATAAGGACGATGGTAAATTTTTGAAGGGTTTTAATCAGGCAAGAGAAATAATCAAATGTCTATTTTGGAACACTATAAACTCTGGAGCATGAAGAAAGAAGTCAGGGAAAACCAGTTAGGAGTCAGAGGCTGTAATCGAGGTTATCAATGTTAGGAACCTGAACTGAGATCTTGGCAGTGAATGTGGACAGAAATAGATAAACATGAAAGACAAGTAACAGCAGCAAGTCTTGGAGACTGATTATTTGTGGAGAATAATGAAAGCAGAAGAGTCAAAGATGGCACCTAGGTTTTTAAATTAGGTAACTAGGAGATAGGAAGAATAGGAGATGCAGGACAGAAAATAATAAGTTTGGTTTGGACATACTAAATTTGGAGAACCAGAAAAACATTCAAGTGGAAAATTCTAGGAAGGAGGTGGAAATATAGATTTCTATCTTAGGAAATACAGATTTTTGATTCTCCACCTGATATATAGTAGGTGATCTCGTAAAAAAATGACATCACCAGGGACCATGTGTGTGGTATAAGATGTAACAAGATCATAACAAATATCATAGGAAGACCAACTATTAAGGGATCAACCAAGAAAGGAGAGCCTTGCCAGCCAGAGTAGCAAATCTCCCTGAGAATGAAGAATCACAGAAGCCAAAGAAGACTGTTTCATGGAGGAGTCCAATTAACAATGTCAAATGTCATAGAGTGGTCAAGTCAGATAAAGCCTGAAAAGTGTCCATCTGACTCAGTGTAATTTCAAGCCAAGAAGATTAGTCTTGGTCCAAAAGTAGTATCTCAGCAGCATTTTGATTTACTCGGTATTAGAGCTTACCAGGTTTTTATAATAGCAACCAATTCTTTATATTTCTTATTATTCACTGATGAAATATACCACTAATCCACAGAGTTCCAAGTCTCTTAAGTTTTAATGTATTGAGAATAAACCTAAAAACTGAACTTTTCTTAATCAAAAAAGGGTTTGGAGTACTATTTTTCCCTCTATCAAGTACTGAGCCAACATTTGGGCAGTCTTTACTCAGGGATGTAATAAATTTATCCTGTTTAGGGTGAGGTATTCCAGACAGCTTTCTTGTTATGTGTTCTTGAAGTGAAGTTCAAATAGAGTTTATGGGAAATATAAATTAAGCAAGTGCTTCTACAATAGTATTTGATTTATTCCAGAAATATTCATTTTTCATGAAGAAAACTTCTCTCTGAGTTTACTTTCAAAGAATATTATGGGCAATTTTATTATTTATTAAAATATGTGATCTTTGATTTAGATTGTATAAGACATGCTACTATTATTTGTGATATTTCAATTAAAGAAATAAAACATGATATTCCCAGAAAGTTCAAAACTTCTTGCTATAAATAGCTCTCCATCATTTAGCTAATTTTGAAGACTTAAAAGGTATTAAGCAGTAACTATATTTCTTACATCTAATACAGAAGCCATTTAGGTAAAATCAATACTCTCTGAGATCTCAGTATGGAACAGCCCTCAAAAACTGTGGGAGCACATGAAAAACATACCTTCTGCCATTTTTTAAAACGTAAATCCCAGTTTTATTGACAGTAGATGATCTTTATCTATTTGGGATGGCTTGGAAAATGGCTTATGGATCCAAGTTGTCACAATGAATTGAAATCACTCAATTCACCAAGTAATTCCATGCAGTTACATAAACTTGAAATTCAACCTCTGAGAGAGTAGAAACACTAGTTACATATTTGGAAATAAAAGTGATGGAACAATTTTGTCTTCCACAAAGTCCTCATGTAGCCAGCTTTCCACGAGGTAAAGCATTAACAATAGGCCAATAAAAGTGCACCAAATACTTCTATTTAGTTTAGTTTTGTTTTTCATGAGAGTTTGGTAATTTTCTCCTTTTCTCTGAGAGTGAACTAATCAGAAATTTAGATTGACATTAGGAACAAATTGAAACTTGGGTATCAACCTTAACTGTCCCATCCCTCAAAGCCTGCAATTAATCAAACACCATTAATAACAGCTATCATTTATTAGGTATCTCTTGATCATATCAATTATCTGGTTAGCCACTTGACATTAATAATCTCATTTAATTCTAACCACAACTCTATGATAAATGGAGTTGATAAATAAACATTTGATAAATGAAGCACCAAGGTTTGAAAAGGTTAAGTGATGTTATATTTTTCACTCCGCTAATATGTGTCCTAGCCAGGATTCAATCTCTGACTCCAGAATCCAAGAGATTCTTTCTGGACTACTGTACATAACTGCCTGTATTTATAGAGCCTCTGCTGCCTCTTCCATCTACTAAACAATATCTGGAAAATTGAGACACTCGTTCACATGTACAAATTCATTTAACCTACCCAGCCTCTGTTATGTGCCCAGATGCCTACAAATACTTTTTCTTCTAATCTTCATTTGGGCTATTTGTTTGACCCATGAGGTGAAATTAGGTTATTGCAGACTGATTTATTATGAATTTTTCCTGTCCAAGAATAAGAGACACTTTCCTTTGATGGTGTAGAAAGTGTGTGGAAAAAATTAATATGACTGGCAAAACAGCCCTTCCTTCAATGTATTTGGCTTTTCCATGGGAGTGTGCCCCATTCATTCTTTCAGCAAGTCTAGTTTCTAAGGCTGCATTCAACTCAACTCTAAACTAGGCTCTGGGGGCCATTTATGAAAGAGCTTAGAGGCCTGATCCCTGCTCTTAATGAAGATAGCAGCTTACCTGGGAAGATAGTTAGCTTACATGAAATCTATGTCCATATATATACTGGTTCTAGATACTGCGCTCCAAACTACACATAAGTGCCAAGGATAGCAGAGAAGGGGAAAAGTACTCATATTTCCAGATGTATAAGCCCTTCGTTCCTCATGTTAAGACACTGATGAAAGGGGATACATTTGCCTTTGATTTTCTGACCACTGGCACTTTTGTGTCTTTGCAATTTGTGAGGTTTCTGTATGCTGGGAAGCCATGAGGACCATAAATAGGACTAGTTAAGTAGCAACAGGTAGAAAGTGGTAAGGATCTATGTCTAATGTTCTGACAGATGTGATAAATCCCAGCCTTCAGCGCTGTGGTAAATAGTTTTATGCTTTTCTGCAGGACTCCACACAATCACACATCAGTTCGAGCGACTGCATTAGCCCAGGAGTGCTGTGCTGTTCCGAAGAGAGAACGAGTGAGCCAATAGCTACAGCTGGCAGCCAGGAAAGGGAAAATGTGCTCTGAACACTCAGTGAGTCATCCAAACAGACAGGAGGGAGTGTGTGCCAGTTTAGCTTGGATATTGTGCCAGAGCTCACACTCTCAGGAGGGTCAGGATTTGCATAGGAGTTGAGTTTTCAAGAGTCAGGCAGTAGCTGTGGGTGACTGGGTGAATGGGTTTTTTTTCCCCACTGGTGCCAGTACTAATTTTCTATGGTTCTGAGGGTCCAGGGACCTGCTCCCAAAGGCTGAAGTCCTTCAGAGGGAGCTGGTCATTGAAGGCCCCACCCACACAGCCTAAGTTCACACCAGGTGTACCATATTCATATACCTCTGGTTACAAGCCACATTCCAGCCGAGGTTACTTCTTCCTGGCTCATTTCCTCCTGTGGTTTAAAATGCCACCAAATTCATCCATATGCTTCATGTTTACTCTCTAGCTACTTATCTGAAAGAGAAGCATGTTGGACAAGTTTACAATAGAAGAAATTGTATCCAGCAATGTTTATGATGAATAAGTCTAACTGAATTATTCTCAAGAAAATTAAAACAGTTTATCGTGGTCAACATGGAAACAAAACAGGAAAGTGTATGGTTGTCAACACAGCATAATAAACCCATACTTCCCTCCCTGGGAAGGCAGGTGGATTGTGATAGAAGAAGCTCTTTTCCTAAGAAGGGAAGAATTCTTTTCTCTCCGACACACAGATGATAAAAGAATGCATTTACACTACAACTTTCACACTTCTAAGCATAAGAATCCCCCAGGGAACTTATTCGCAATAAAAACCTTCCAAGATTCCGATTCAATAAGATTCTTGATTTTTAACAAGTACCCAAAGTGATTTTGTACAGGTCTGAGAAGCCACTTGGAAAAATGCTGTCTTACAGTATATGGGGCCACTAAGTAGGTGGCATTTAAGAGAGATTTGGCAGGACCTTCTACCTAAATATTATTTTCATAGCTAAGCATTTAGCTGCTTTACTTTGAATCTTGAAGACTTCCGTTTTCTAATGAGTGATGGAGAAGTGGAAGTGAGTGGTAGACATGCCTTGAGCAATTATAAGACAGACTTTGATATCTTAAATGTAAAATATTATATAATCTTTTAAAAGATTAAAATAACAATCAGCTAACAGGCTGCAGAAAAGAGTCTGGAGGCTAGAAAAGGAAGTGGGAACAATGAGGAAGGTTAAGAGAGACCTGAAACTTTGTCAGAGCCACAGCCTTTTACCTGAGCAGGGAGGTATTTCGGATTTTGTTGTTTTGGTTAATCTTTCATTCAACATATAGATGTTGAATATCTGCTTTGTGAAAAGCATTATGCTTGGTGATCCAAAAGGATACCAAAACAAAGTTTATAACAGAATGAACAGAAAACTTGCTACTTAAAATAACAATTAACTTGAGCTGCTCCTGCTCCTGAGAGAATAAGTAGCATTGGTGTCCAGTGTAGATGGTCTTCTCTTTAGCTGGCTACCTTGACTGGCTACTTTGCTTTGAATGTGACAGATGGGGTACCTAGCATGTAGTTGGAAGTATGCTGGTAAGAAAATAGATAGCTAAATTAGTCTGATAAGAAAGTAAGGAGGTAATAGGAGGTGAGGGTTTCTGTATACCACTGGAGACATGGAGAGGAAAGGTGCATAGGGCTCCTCCCGTTGTGGAGAAATATTAGCTCACGAGAAATTCTTCAGTCAAGGGAATGATGCTAAAGAAAAGCAATATCAAATATCCTGTTTACTAAGTGGTGTCAAAAGGAGTCTAGGTACCACTATGACTTTGATACAGTCTGCTACTACACAGGTTTTATATAAGCGACATCAGGGAAATCGAAGAAAAAGAGCAGTCTCCAAGTCTATGCTGGTGCAGAGTTGATAAGGTAAAGTCTTTAGGATATAAGGAATGAGAGCAACTATTTATGAAAACGAGGCTATAAACCTCCTTCAATTTGTAGAAATCACAGGGGAGGCCCTGAACTTCCCAGAGGATGAAAAAATTTTATATATATTTCATTAAGTGGAGTAACCCAGTTGAAAACCAATATACATAAAAGAATGTAAGATGTCTTTGAATCTCTACACTTTGCCTCCCACTTCCTACATATATAACCCTGGTTTTTAATGATATTACTCTTGAGAGCATAAGATTTATTCACAATATTAAATGCAAGGTAGCTCTATGTATATGAAATAAATGAGGGTGTGTGGGAGGTGGTGAGCATTCTGGTCTATGTGTAGTGTAAGAAATAAAAAGCAAGATGCCTTCCAGACTGAGCAGGAGTGATTAGGGAAGATTCATGGACAAAGTGAAGTCTGAGCTCAACCTAAAAAACAATTAGGATCAAAATGGCCTATTGAAATTGAAGGGATAATGTATGAGCAACACAGGAATGGTCCAATCACAGTGCAGGGGCATTAACGAGGACCATTTGAGCACAAATGAGAAAGGACAGGTGAGGGGCAGACTGAAAAATGAACTTCAAACGCCTCTAAAAAGCATGGAAAGGTTTGAGTCAACCCGGAGCACCTGGCTGGACAAGGCCAGAGACGTGCAGAGTGGGGCTGCTGATGCAGTGTGTGGTCTTACAGACAAATCCGGATGCACACTCCAAGGGTCTTCTGGTTCTTAATCTCCCGAGGGCCCATCTGGAAAGACAGTCATGCATCCAGTGCTTTGCAAACAATACTTAGTTCCATCGAGGTCTCTATTGAAGATCAGAGGCTGTGAGGTCTGTAGTCCTGACTTCTATTATTTAAGACTCCACCTATTATCCCACAAATGTTTCACATCTGAGATTCCCACAATCTTATGCCTTTATTAAACAAAGTACAGATTCTCAAGAGTGGTGGAGTGGGTCGTGTATGTGAGCAGCAGTGCCCCCCAGCTATGCAAGTTCTTGTACCGCAGTAGTGTGTGGCCAATACTTCTCTTTGACAGGCCACCAAGGGAAAAAAGTGTAACTAATTGCAGTTGGAAAGAATGATCCAGAAATACCCGTCGTGGAGGACAAGAGCTGACTGTGAGGTTTTGATCTCGAGAGACAATGCATTCTCCCAGTCTCATTGTGTTAGGCTTCTGGGGAGCCAGGAGATCATTACCAGGGGCTCTGCTTCTTGAATTCTCCTGTGCTTGCAGAACTGTCCATATCCCTTCCTATGTTCAGTGTTGGCCTCTAGGACATCCCTTGCACCCAGTTCTGATTTCAAAGTCACTCTTCCCAAAGTTAAAGGGAAAATGGTCAGGTAGAGTATATGAAGCAGATTCCTCTAGGAGTCCATGCCACAGAAATTCATGTTCAACTAAGAGAAGCCCAAATCCTCACCTCACAGAGCTCAATGGAAAGAAAAGATGAAATGCTAAACAGAACCCTTCTCAGACTGCTGCTTGTGGAAAAATAAGGAGTAGGGAGTGAGGAGCCAGTTGATCCAGACAGTGTTGAAAAAGGAGAATGGAAATGATGGGAAAGGGGAATAGGAGAAGCTCAGAGTCTCTCTCTAGGTAAAGCAGGAAAAACAGGAGGAGATTTAGAAAAGATTTTAATACCCTAAAATCTTTGACACTTTGGGGGCCTGCTCCATCCCCAAGGCTTCCTCATTACACTGCTCTGTGCTACTTCCTTTTTTTTTTTTTTGGTCATGCTCCATCAAACCCACCAACTCAGTGTCCAATTCCTCTGAGCCTTGCTTCTTTCTCTAAGTTGTTCTGTATTTTCAGCAGACCCAGACAAATAGGACCTCACTATGTGGGTTATTAGCATCATTCACTAAATATTTCTAATTCTTCCCCTTGGGCAATAAAACATGAAAAAGTAATAAACCCATTATTTTCACCCACTAAAATTTTGGGAGTTGTTACTGCAGCATAACTTGTTCTGTCCAAACTGATATATATATATTCTATAATAGTGATTTTTCTAAAAACATGAGAAAAATGGATGTGATTTTTACATATCAGACTATAGGTACATGTTTGTATGTATGTCTGTGTGTGTCTTATGGGAAAGGAAATGGTTTCTGAGATAAAATGAGACAGAGCACTGATAGTGAAAGATAGTTTGTTCAATGCTAAGGGGTATTAAGTTGTATAAAATTGTTTGTCTCTAAGTTATCCCAAATAGCTCTGAGATTTCATTTGCACTTGATTTAGTTATTCTTATGACTTCTTTTGCTGTGAATTGTCCCTTGTATTACTGTTTGCCTTTACAGTGCTCCATGCCCACCACAATCTACAACTTCTACTTCTAATCTGTTTTCTTAGCACTGTAAGTAAATTAAGAGCAATTAGATTTGAATGAGGAACTAAAGGACACCTTTGTGAATAAAGAAGTTAAATGTCACACATAAACCTTCTGAAATAATAAAATTAATATTTCATAATGCTTTATGGTATATTAAGCACTTTTACATTTGTGACCACTTTTAATTCTTACATCCCCTGCATCTATTTTGACTGTTTAGAAAGTATGTTTGCATCATGCCATACTCATGTCTGTATTCCTATTGTGGAGGTTACCACATAGTGACAATCTATGATAGATTGTAATCTTTTCCTCATGTATTTGTACCAACTCCTTCCCTGTGAAAAACTTTAATTCTCTGCTGCTGCTATGTGGTTTGCAATGCCTCCTATTGGAGAAATAGACATCCTTCGCCTGTTGAAATGAGGCTGGGCCATACAACATGCTTTTACCAATAGAATGTGAGCAGATGTGGTAAAAGCCACATCTGGAAGATTTAAGAGACTTGTCATTTTCCTCCAACTCTTGCAATCTTTCAGCTCCACCGCCAGACTGTACCAAATAGTGACTATTCCTACAGCCTGGGTTCCAGAAGGAAAGGACACATGGAAGGAGGAAGCTGAGCAGATGCCTGGCAGCCATGGCCAATTTGTAGCTAAAACCATATTACAAGCAAGGAACAAATGTTTGTTGTTTCAGTCCACTAAGTTTTGGGGATTGTTATTGCAGCAAAAGCCAATTAATATACATCCTAAGCAGGATGTTACTAAAGAGTAATATGCTTAACTTTTAAAGTACTTTTACTTCACTTTAAAAGAGTTGGAAGTAATGGAAGAAGCAGGACCTTTGGTATCAAGTAGACCTGCCACTTGACGAACTGCTTCACCATGGCCAATATGAAACATCCTACCAACAACATTTTCCCTCTTCAGCTATTTCTGTCAGAGGCAATTTTTCCCTTACATTTCACTTAGATTCTTGTTAACCAACTTGAACTCAAAAAGACCACTGACTGCAATCATTTGAAATACATTATTACATTAAAATCCATGAGTTCATTATAATACTCAAAAAAAGGAAAGCCAAAAATAAACTCATTAGTCACCATTGAGACAGCTTTGGCACCAACTTCTTATTGGAAACTTATGAGAAAAATGAAATGCTTAAATATTTCAATATGAACTGTGAATTGTTTTTCAGTAAAAGAAATAGTACCAGTTGATGAGGGAATGTTCTTCTTTACAGAAGAATTCCAGGTAATAAATATTGAATAAATGATTATTTAATAATATTACACAATCACAATTTAACAACCGCTAATGAAATCATGTTTTCAGGAAATGATTATCAACAGATTCTCAAACCATTTGGTGAAAGCCTGATGGGAAGCTGGATATTTGCAGGATGACAAATCATTACTGTGAGGATTGATGGCTAGTTATAAAGGAGAATACAACTTTACACTGGAGGGGTCAGAATGTCTATGACAACATCTCCAAAAGTGGGACGAACAGACATGATGAGTCCCTTGATGTGATGTAACAAAGTTCATGCAACACCTATATGAAGGATTTTTGTCAGAAAAATGAACCTGACTCTAATCGAGCCCTTAGATATATGGGAAATAGAGAACAAGTAGATTCCATTTGATATAGCCTTATCTTATTTTTCTATATTAATATTGTTGTTTTACTTATTTGTTTATTTTTATTATCCACCTTCCCTTAAGGAATATAAGCTCTAATAGCACAGAGACTTTGTATAGCCTATTCACCACTCTATTTTCAGGATCTATTGCCATGTTTCACACATTTTAGGTGTTCAGTATATGTGTGTTAAACATACAAATAAATGAGCAAGTTATTTTAACCTTGTCAAACTTCTTTCCACATCTGTAAAATGAAGAAGACAGTATTTGCCTTAGAGGATTCTTGTAAGGATTAAATGAGGTAATAAACAGGTACTTGGTACAGTTCCTGGTACATTATAGACGATCAATAAATAGCATCTATTTCTTCCACATATATTATACATCTGATCCTCACAATGATTGATAAATAGCATCTATTTCTTCCACATATATTATACATCTGATCCTCACAATGATCGATAAATAGCATCTATTTCTTCCACATATATTATACATCTGATCCTCACAATGATAGGGCAGAAATTTTTGCCCACATTTGGCAGATGAGAAAATTGAGGCACACAGAAAGATAGGTCAGAAAGATGACTCTCACCTGGACTTCCAATGGAGAGCCAACCACATCCAGAAAAATTTGGCTTTTATTTTTGAACACTGCAATGATCCTCACTCAAGTTTGCAAGCTTCATCACCCCCTACCCCTCCCTCCCACTCAGACTTGCTCATTCCTGGGGCAGGAGGTGCTAGACCTGCTAACACCTAGAGGACTGTGTCTAAGTATAGAGTTGGTGTTCCATATTCCAAGGGCCCAGCTCAGTGCTGACCACAGGGCCACATACTTCTCCTAAACAGAGCAGGTCTGTTGTCCTTGCATCAATATGCTGTTTTACAAACACAGGAAACCATGTAAAATGTGTTCTGCACCTTCTCAGGAAGGGCTGTGGTGGAGCAGCCCAATTATCCCACCATATCAGACAGTGCCCAGGGGTCAGGCTGTGGTGCTGAGCGTGCACGCTCTCTTGCTCTCGCTCACTCTCTCTATCTCTATCTCTCTCACACACACACACACCCACACACACACACAGAGTTTTAAAGCTGAGCAATTAAGTAAACTTCTCACTCAGTTGTGCAGCTAGCGATCCATCTAAACTGCATATAAACAGTGGTCCTTGAACTTACACAGGATTTTGGGGGAATGAGTAGATGTCTATCTGATAGTTGCTTTTTATACCACTAATTCCAGAGATTATTTTCACTCCTAGTGCTTCTTTGACATTTTGGTGTAACCAAAGTCAATAAGCCTTTCAGCCAATGAAATTCTACATAATCCACTTTTTCAAATAAATCTCGATCTTTGATTCCCTGTGCACCTTTCACTCCAGTCATGCTGCATCACTCATTGTTTCCTGAACGTTCTTCCAAACATTCCATTTTCCAGAGTCTTGCTCCTTATGGTAGAGTATGGTGGAAGGGCCTGGGCATCTTTCAACCTTTGTCTTTGTTGTCTGTTCTCTCATTCTCGGTGCCTCCCTGTAATCAAAAAAGTTAAAATACTTTTTTCCTTCCTCCAATCTTTCATCTCCCAAACTTCATTCTCATGGCTAAACTTAAATAATGGTCAGTTATCTCTTCTTCACATTCAGAGAAAAAATCATGATCTTCTATCAGGCTTAGTCCTTGATGTTAAATGAAAAAAAAATTTGAAAAGTCCTTATTCTCTCAAACATATGACCTGTACACAAAATCCTATTTTGAATCTCCAAAGCTGAATGTTAAATCTATTTGATTCTTTTTGTAACAATCTATTTTTCAAAATGCTATCTTATAATTTCATGTTCTTACCCATAGCTGTATACTTAAGACACGCTGTAGGCATATGCTCTCGCCTTTACTCCACTGTCTCTTTCCATATTTGGAGATAATTCCAGCCATCCTTAAAGACTCTTAAATGTCACCTCCTCTGTGAAATCATTAACAACTTAGATGGGTTTTTCTGCCCTTATTTAGGATGCCAAAGCATTCTGATAATATTATTTATAGTGTTTTCACATTATAAGTATTTGATTAATACTAACTTTCCCTTCAAGGGAAATCTACAACTTGTTTAACTTTCCCTTCCTTAAATCCATGTAGGGATTCATAAATACATGTTGAATGAATGCCTGATACCATGATTGCTTTTTCTGAGAATACATATTTACTTTGAAGTACTGGGGCGATCCAAACTGCCGGCTGATTGTCACTACTCTATTGAATGCTTTGGCAGAACAGTCCAAAATCACTTATGCCAAGCACTGGCATTTTCCAGAACAGTCTGTGGAGTAACCTCTGGATGTAAGCTTCACTTTAAGGTTTTAATTATTTTAGCATACCCACTCATAATAATATTAGATGAGAAAAGGAAGATTTGGCTATTGTTTTATTTTACTTAGTGGTTAAGAGCATCTAAAATAATATTTGCTTTGATACAACTGAATTTGAATTTCTAAACTTCTAACTCTTACTGTTTCAGAAGTTGAGATCTATCCAAGTGTTCACATTATAGCTGGCCCTGGATAAAATATTTAAAACCACCACAAAGTTCAGTTAAAAAAAAATCCCTAAGCAGTTAAAACAATAGTCCATGGTGTTATACTTTAACTTTTGTTTCGGGAAAGGAAGTTTCAAAGCATTATCATTAATCCTAGAGAATACTCATTTATCTATTCTTTGAAAAGCTAACAAGGGATATGGATCCACCTCTCTTTTTGCAAAGGGTCTTACTTTTAAAAGCCACATTTAGAGGGCTTGCCTGCTTGTTGACCTCGTGTTGTCTTCAACACTCTTTGGAACAACAATTTCCCAGCTGTAGTTATACATTCAGCCCAGAAGCTCACAACCCTGGAGGCTTTCTCCATTATTCTCAAATTTACCAACAAAGAAGCTGCAGGGTTCTCACAGAAAAGGCCAAAAGTTGCTTCCAATTTAAGTCATATTTTCCATTTTTATTTTAATTTCTTTGTGATCCAGAGCCTTCCTTTTAGATCGACAAACTTCTTTGAAGCCAGTGATTTTGAGATATTAAATCCCACTACTGCATTAGCATCTGACACTCTTAAAAAGCTCTTATGGTGCATAAATTTTCACGAACACTTTAAATATTTTGTGGTTCTTAATGTTATTCTATATTTGAGTCAAGGAGCCATGGGACATATTTAAAAAGTCAAAGAATAGAGAAGTATATAAAGTGGAAAAGTGATAGTTCCCCTTTGCATTCCAATCTATGCCGCAAATCCCCTTTGCCTTGCCAGAAGTAACCTTGATGCATTGTCTTCCTATGCTTTTCCTGTGCAACTCGCAAATGTATTTATTAATGTGGATGCAGCGTTTTACACTTTGGATGATAGCAAGGGTGAAGCTCGTTATACGTGGGTCAACATCTGGCTTCTATTATATGTTGGATACTACAGAAAATGAAGGAGCACAAAGGCAAATTGCACTCATCTTAGCCTTGATATCTTCCTCTGATCACATACACACTCAGAAACACACACATACACAGGCATTTTGACTTAAGTGGTATGATAATATGCACACTGTTCTGTGACACATTTATCTCACTATTTCTAGTCATCTTCCCATGTCAGAACATGTGCTTACTCATCATTTCTGGAAAGCAGGTTTTAAGAAGTGGAACCCAAAGGTGATGCATGTTTTTGTTTCCTATAGATACTGCCAAACAGCCTCCAAAAGATCAAAACAATCGCATTCCACTTTTTGTATGAAAGGCCAAGATTCCTCATACCCTCATTAACACTGGATAATAAAGGAGAAGTCTTTATATTATGAAAAAATAAATTTATGAAAATGTACTTTGGTGTCTCTATATTCAATTAGAGAAGAAAGATTTTTAAAGTATTTGTTTCTTAAATTTTAAAACTATATGTAAACGTTAACATAACTAGCACACAACATTTCCCAACCAAATGGAGTTATAACTATGTTAGTTATATTAAACGTTGAGCTCCTTTAGTAAAGAGGATCCAAAAATACAGCAGCTTACAGATAAAGAAAATTCTTTTTCCATGGAATAGAACTGAAATGAGTAGTTTAGATGGATAAGACAGATCTGCTACAGGTGATAATTCAGAGACCAGATTCCTGCCACTTTACTGCTTCTCTATCCTTGGGAACACAAAAGAGGTATATCCCTACCACATCCAGCAAGAGTCTGAAAGAGTTTTGTCCAATTTTTTTTTATAATTTTTTATTTTCCAATTAAAGTTGAAATACAATATTGTATTAGTTTCAGATATACAACATAGTGATTAGACATTTATGTAACTTATGATGTGATCACCCTGGTATATCTAGTACCCATCTGACATCATACATAGTTATTACAATATTATTGACTATATTTCCAATGCTATACCTATGCTATACTTTACATTTCCATGACTATTTTGTAACTACTAATTTGTACTTCTTAATCCCTTTCCCTTTCTCTGTTTTTACCTAGCTCCACAATCCCACATCAAAATGTTCTCTGTATCTATGAGTCTGTTTCTGTTTTGTTTGTTCGTTTTTCAGATTCCACATATAGTGAAGTCATATGGTATGTGTCCTTCTCTGTCTGACTTATTTCATTTCGCATAATATACTTTAGATCCATCTATGTTGTTGCATATAACAAGATTTCTTTCCTTTTTTATGAATGTGTAATATTCCATTGTATATATGTATCACCTCTTCTTTATCCATTCATCTATTGATGAATACAGGCTGCTTCCATATCTTGGCTATTGTAAATAATGCTGCAATAAACATGTAGACACATATGTCTTTTCAAATTAGTGTTTTGAGTTTCCTCAGATAAATACCCAGAAGTGAAATTAGTGAGTCCTTCTTTGCTTCTTGCTATAGTTTTTATTGTAAGGTCTATTTGTCTGGTATAAGTATTACTACCCCAGATTTTTTTTTTTCATTTGTTTTTATGGAATATATTTTTCATCTCTTTGCTTTTGGTCTGTGTGTGTATTAATCTGAAGGAGTCTCTTATAGGCAGCGTATGTAAGGGATTTGTTCTCTTATCCATTCAGCCACCCTATGTCCTTCAATTGGAGCATTTAATCCATTTAAATTTAGAGTAATTGTTGATATATATGCAGTTATTTCAATTTTATTGTTTTTATTTTTTATCTTTTTCTTCTTCTTCTTAAAGAAATCCCTTTAACATTTCTTATAATACTGGTTTGGTGGCGATGAACTCCTTTAGTATTTTCTTGCTTGCAAAGCTCTTTGTCTGTCCTTCAATTCTAAATAATAGCTTCGGTGGGTAATCTTGATTGTAGCTCCTTGCTTTTCATTACTTTGAATATTTCATACTAATCCCTCCGGGCCTATAAAGTTTTTGTTGAGAGATCAGCTGACAGTCTTATGGGACCTCCTTTGTAGGTAATTAGCTGCTTTTCTTGCTGCTTCTAAGTCTCTCTTTGTTTTTAACCATTAGCATTTAATTATGATATGTTTTGGTGTGAGCCTCTTTGGGTTCTTCTTATTTAGGACTTTCTGTTTTTCTTATTCTGATTGGGTGTTTTCTGCTATCTTATTTTTAAATTAACTAATTCTATCTTGTTCTTCATCTAATGTACTGTTGATTCTCTGTAATGTATTCATTTCAGTTATCGTATTCTTCATTTCTGACTGCTTCTTTTTTATGCTTTCTATCTCTTTGTTAAAGTAATCACTGAATTCATCTACTCTTCCCCTAAGTTCATGGAGCATCATTATAACCAGCGTTTTGAACTCTGCATCTGGTAGCTTGCTTATCTCCATTTTGTTTAGTTCTTTTGCTGAAGCTTTGTTCTGTTCCTTCATTTGGAACATGTTTCTTTATCCCCATTTTGGCTGCCTCCCTGTGTTTGTTTCTATGTATTTGATATAGCTGCTATGTCTCCCAGTCTTAGTAGAGTGATTTTATGTAGTAGGTGTTCTGTGGGGCCCAGTGATACAGTCTTCCCTGGTCACCTGAGCCAGGTGCTCCAGGTGTGTCCCTTGTATGGGTCCTGTTGTAGTTGAGCCTTGATTGCTGTTTGCATGTCAGTCAGAGGAATTGCCCCTCAGACTGACTGGTTGTGAGGACTGTCCATGAGGGACTACAGTGGAGGAGTTTTCGTGCAGGGGCTGACCCTACAGAGCAGTATTTGCTGTAAGGGGCTCTGGTGCCTGCTAAATCCATCCCTTGGGTAGGGTGGGGTCTGAAGTTGGCCATTGGTTATGTTGGTTCTGAGGCCTCTTGGGAGGTGCTGTCATGCAGGCCAAGGTCAGCCACTACCTATACCCTGCCTGGAGCCACTTGGTATGAGCTATGAAGTGATCTGCAGATGACTGCCACTTATGCTGGGTTTGGAGATACCTGGGAGAGGCTAAGGTGTAAATTGAGGCCAGCTGCTGGTAGGGCCAGGCTTGGGGCTGCTTAGCAAGAGGAGCATGATGACGCCAGATACTGCTAACCTGGGCTTTGTAAAGCTTTGAGAGATCTTAGGAAAGTCCATAGCATTAGCCAACACAGGCCATTCATATGGAAAAGCCACTGGAAGTGGCTTGGGCAGGCCCATAAATCAGGTGGGGTGAGGGTCTTAGAGAATCACCAGGGCCAGATAAAAGGTATTGGCCAGGTTGATGGAGACTCAGATATGGTTCATGCACACTGGTTGGAAGGAGAGCTTAACAATGAAACAATGCCCTCTGCCAGCACTTCTGTTTAGGAGAAAGCTGATCCTCTAGCCCTCACCCTGAAGCCAGACAATTCAGTTCCTCCCATATGTCCCTGGTGACTTTCAAGCTGCTGCCCCATCCTGGAACTGAGAGCTGGTGAGTCCGTCAGTAAGTTTGAGTGTGGGCCCTTTAAGAGGAATGGCTAGAACTTCAGCAGTCCTCCATCTCACTCAGCCACAATCTCCACTGGTTTTCACAGCCAGAAGCTGTGGGGACTTTTCTTTCCAGCACTGAACCCTGGCTGGGGCGCCTAGTGTGGGGCTGTGACCCCTTGCTCCTCAGGGGGACTTCTACAGCTGAGACATCCCTCTGGATTTTTAACTGCCACATGTAGGTGTGGGATCAGCCCATTTGGGTCTCTGACCCTCCTACCAGACTTGGAGTGGCTTCTTCTGTAAATCCTTAGTTATAGGACTTCTGTTCAGCTAGACTTCAGGCAATTCTCAATGATGGTTGTTCTGTAGTTTAGTTGTAATTCTGAGGTGGTCATGAGAGGAGGCCAGGACGGTGTTTACCTACTCTGCCATCTTGACCAGAATGCCAATGTTTTAATTTTCAGACCCAGACACATCACTTCTCACATTCCATTAACAAGAAGTTAGCCATCTAACTGTAAGGAAGGCTGTGATCTAGCTAAGAGGCTCAGACTCAACCACAACTGTTTTCATGGCAGAGGGGAGAGCAGATGGAATTATCAGTCTGACACACTTACTAAACCCTCAAATATCATAATAATGATTTAAGTAACTGAACTAAATTAAGGAGATAGCATTTCCCAAAGTCAAATCCAGGAGAAGACAGAATTGCTAGATTCAAAATGTAATGTTTTTATTTACATGTGCTTTAAATTACATAGAAATTTTCTTCCAATGATATTTTTAAGAAGTGTTTACTGCTATTTGGTCATCTAAAATAACTAAGTCATTTCTCCTTACCTGCAGAAATATCCTATAAAAATTGTAATGGCTTAGAACAAAATTCCCAGGACATCCTAGTTGTCATACTTTATTCTTCAATTTGTGGAAGTTTCAATTCATGACTGTTCAATTATGGGCCACTTTTCAAAAGGCTAAACAAAAATAAATTTGTAATAATATTTTAAAAGTATACACAAATAAGCCTAAAAAGAATGTGGTGTCTAGAATAAAATTCAACAAATACATGCTGTATAATGAGAAGTTAATTCTAATGCTAGGCCTCAGACAGAGAGAATGGAGGGAGCCATAATCCCTTCCAGTTGGACATCAACCTGAACTGAAGGACATGCCTAACTCTTGTCTTGCTGGCACAGTGAACACATTTAACCGAAGGCATACAAAAGGACCTTTATTGTTTTCTGGAAGACGATAAGATCAGCTGAATAGTTTAATGTCTTTTTTGGCAGTGAGAGATGGAGTCGGGGAACTTTGGCAACTCAACGGGAGCAATAAAATTGCCATATTAAAGGGGCACTTTGGAAATATAGTAATGACAGCAATATAAGATGCATGCTGTGCTAAAGATTTACTGCTGGTCATGTTACGATAACATCTGATGTGCTGTCACCCTTTACTAAGCCTGTCAGCTTGCTATTAGAGGAGAAGGGAGTCCATAATTAAATACTAATAAAGGTAACTTCAGGACTTCAGCTTGCAGCCTACTTCATTCTGACCTCATAAATAAGGTATTCTGTGGAATGTATGCATGAGCCAAGAACTGTATAAAAGGTGATATAATGATTAAGTACTCAACATAAAACAGAAAAGCAGGTAGTTTACCTTTAACTTTACCAGATGGCTTCTTTAAGCACATAATAAATTATAAGTGAATGTTATGTTTTTAAAAATCAAAGGAAGAGAACGGAAGACAGCTCTTTTAGCATGTGCATTTTACAAGATTGCTAATGTTTCAAAGAAACTCTGCTCATTTTTCTGCAAAAGGTCACGTCTCAATCCTATGCCCCTTTTAGATTACACTGATTAGTCTCTTCCATGCTCATAAACATCCCACATGCTCATGTTTGTTACCTAAAGATATATTTTACTTCTGCTTTTAGTTTGGTACACTTTCTTTTTTCAAAATGTGTCTCTTGGAATTTCCTTCATTAATAATTGTTCTCCTTTCAGATGATGTAACATGGCTAAAGACTCATTAGCTGCTTAACGAGAAGCACTATACATAAAGAAAATTGTGCCCAGGCCAATTGCCTTCTCGAGGGCCTGATTTTAATTTTCTTGCCCTCTCAACCCCAATCTTTCTTTAGGAGACTGATGATAGGGTTCAGAGTAGATCCTAATAGGAAGACAGTTCCAAGAGAGTCAGGACTGAGATGGCCAATCTTATGCATACATGTGACCCAAGTCAAATTACAGTTCAGATGGCTGATGATGAAAGATAACACATTAACCTGCAGTGACATCTCCTCTTCTGATACACCCTTTCTTGAACTGAAAAGGTCTGTTTCCTTTGAAAATTTATGGTTCTAAAACTAAAGGTCACTCAATTCTTCACCTTCACATGATGATTAAAACTGACACTTAATAATAAAATCATTTTCAAAACGAGAGAGTAAAACACACGAATATGTGTCCTTTCTGCCATGAGAGAAGTAAAGGAAATGTACATACAAGGTTCTGAAAGATAAATCTTTACCCTATTTTACAGATTTATTCAAATATCCAAATGACAGTGTCTGTGGAACTACTTCAATTAGTCCATAGAAACTGAATTGACCATATTGCCTTATTCTATAATGTAGGTATCATTTTGACTGTCCAGCTCAGGAACTCTTGAAACAAGTGTGCAAGTAAACAAGAGCACCTACCACTAATAAAGGTCTTCTGTGCGCTGATTCTCAGAGATGCGGTAATGGCCGAATTAATAAAAATAATTTTGTGATTGTTTTACTCAACACATTAGATTTAATTTTTAAGATTTAATTTAAAAGAAAAACAATCAAGCATAAAAGAAATCTGTCATTTTAAAATAAAGTTGATAACTTAGACTTGGGTTTCTTTTTTGCTTTCTCTACATTTTTTTGCAATATTCACTCACCTGTGGGTCTAATGTCTTTTCCCACCAATTCATTGAAATTGCTGTCAACGTGTGTGTTAATGACTCCTTTGTTATTAAATCTAAGTGGCATTTCTAAGTCCTTAACCCACTTTAGCTCTTACTCATACATCCAAAAAATATTTACCAAGTATCTACTAAATGCCAGGCACTTCAGTAAATGCCATGCATAAATGTTGAAGTAGAGTGTATTGTGGAATAAAGGAGTTTAATATTAAACAGTTACAGAAATAATTATGTGATTATAGTTGACTAATAAAAGAACAAATATAGTATGAATTAAGAGCATACAATGTGGAAAATATAATTTTAATCAATGTTGTCAATTTCAGAAACTTTTCCCTGAGAAAATTATTTCTAAGCTAAAATTTAAAGCTTTTCTTATTTACTCAAAAATCACTATGCACAACTGTGTATCTTACTTATCTTCCATTCAGCCCATGAAAAACATCAGCTAACCAATATATTCACAGATACCACACAATGATAGTTAATATATATAATGATAATCCTGGATAGAAAGAGAGCCTTCAGTGCTTTCTGGATCATCAAAATTGAATCACACTTAGTTAATAGTTTTAATGCATAGTGTATTTTAATGTTCAAAACTTCTGAAAAAATTTTTATTCACATATAGACTATATGATATGTACATTATTACTAGACCACTTTATTAACCAGGTTATATAACAGTATACTGAATTATCTTATCTGTTTTTTGTTTATTTATGATTTGTTAATATATGTGTATAGTTATGAGTGTATGTGTGTATGCATATGTGATGTGTGTGTGTGTGTGTATCAACTGTACAGTTGAAGCTATATATGTAAAGAATTCAGAATAGGAAAGCATTCAGAGGTCTCAAATAATTTTTATCCATAAATCAGATGTTAACCCCTGATAATAACAATGATGTTAAAAATAGCAATTCTAAACACTTATTTAATGCCTACTACATATCAGGCACTGTGCTAGAAACTTTATGCATATTACTTTTTAACCTCCACCTCAATCCTACATAGTACATCTGTTAGCTTTTTCTGCATGACAAACTACCCTAAAATATAGGGGGTAGTGTACTGACTTAAAACAACAGACATTAATTTAACTCTCAATTCTATAGGTTGACAATTTAGACTTGGCTCACGTATGTATTTCTATTGGTCTGAGCCAGGCTTAGTAGATCTTAGCTGGGCTTACTTAAACTATAATAAGAAGCTAGAATATAGCACAGTATCTGATAATGGGGCTGACTGGTTTACAATGATCTTAACTAGCAGGACTGAGGTAACCAATGCTTCTTTCTGCTTAATTTCTCAATCTTCAGCATGCTAACTTGGGCCTATTCACTTAGCAGGCACAAGGTTTCAAGAAAGAGTAGACACCTAGTCTCTTAAGATCCAGGCTCAGAATTGTTACACTTCACTTCCACACCACAGTATATACACCAAAGTGAGTAACAAGGCTAGCCCAGATTTGATGGGTAAAGGAAAAGAGTCTACCTCTTGATAAGAGAGTATGCAAGTTCACACTGCAAGATCATGAAAAAAAAAGGTGGAAAAACTTGCAGCCATTTTTGTAATCTAACACAATGAGGTGTTATTTCTCCCAATTTTATAGATGACAAACTAAGGCAGGAATATAGTAGCATCTGGCACAAAGGAGACATTTAATAAATACTATAAAAATAAAAGAATGAAGTCATGAATAAAATAATTATATTACTGCATATTTTAATAGAGCTATGATTCAGACCTGGATTGTCAGTTTCCATGGCCTGATTCTTTCTCATCACTCTATACTGGCTCCTAAATATAAAAAAAAAAAAAATCAAGTGAGAAATAAAAATTGAGGAATGACATGACAAATTTTAGTAGAATCAGACTGTGCCCAGCTGGAGACTCCTGTTGCTAGCCATGAGAGAGCTACTCATGAAGTAATGATTTTAAAATATTGGATAACAAACAGCACAGGACTGTGATTATTGAGAAAGGGAAAACACTTGAGGAGAACTCTACAAGTGCTCCAACTCATTGCCTAGAAGTTTCCAGGCTGCAATGCAGAACAGGGAAATCCAAACAGAGCCTGGCAGTCTCCCTAAGTTTGAGATTAGAGTTCAAGAAGGCAAGATAGCTAGAATTTGTAGAAAGAGTACTGCAGAGGAAACATCTGCACGGAGGGAAAGTTCCAAAGATCTATAAAAAAAATACCCTTGAGTCTATGGCTGAGTATGTGAATGCAAAAGAAGAAACTACTCAAAGCCAGGGAAAGAACTACTGAAAAGCAGTAGGCTGAACAATTTGTAGAGCTCAAACAGGGCTGAGAATAGTTCATATTCCCACAAGCCAGAGTAGAGAGATTTCATAATACACAGGAAAATGAGTCAAGTAGTAAGGTTAGATTAACCTGAGACAAGGCTTCTCTGAATCAAAGAAAGCCTCAGAAGGATCAAACTGGTTTCAAGAAATTTAACTATACATCAGAACAAAACCAACACTATAAAAAATATTTAAAAAAAAAATGGGATCCAACAACAAAAAGAATTACAATATCAAACATCCAATGAAAAATCACCAGCATGCAGGTATCAGGAAAATATTTACCCTACTACAATCAAAGAAAAATAAATCAACAAACACAGACCCATATATGACAGAAGTGATGAAAGTATAAAGACTTTAAAATAGCTATTATAAATATAAATATGTTGCATGTATTCAAGAAATAGAAAAAAACATTAAAATGATAGAGAAATAAAAGCTATAGAAAAGACCCAAATAGAAGTTTGTGTGAAGAAAAAAGCAATATTTGAAACTGAGAAAATATATTGGATGTGATTAACAACATATTATGCAAGGCAGAAGAAAATATCAGTGGATCCAAAACATAGAACTATAAAGTACTCAACATAAAGCACAGAATGGTAAAAAAAAAAAAAAAAAAAAAAAAAAAAAAAAAAAAAAAAAAAAAAAAAAAAAAAAAAAAAAAAACAACTAAAAAAGACACTTACCTTACCCCCACCCGAAAATGAAAAAGATTAGAACATTAATGACCTGTGAAAAATATCAGGTTGTCTAGGATATGTGCAATTGGAATCTCAAATATGAAAATGTAGGGGGAAAAGAACAAATATTTAAAGAAATAATGACTGAAATGTTTCCAAATTTGATAAAACCTATTAACCCAGATATCCAAGAAGTTTAATGAATCCAAAGCAAAAGGAAGGAAAAGAAAATCACATAACCGTACATTATACCAAATTGCTGAAAACCAGTGATCAAGTAAAAAACAAACTTAAAGTCAGCCATGGGGGAGGAAAAGAACAAAGATATGAATGACAACAGACTTTTGTCAAGAACTACACAAGCCAGAACACAATGGCATAACATTTTTGAAGAACTGATGAATTCTACAGTTAGCAAAAATATCTTGCAAAAATGAAGGCATAATTCAGGTTATTTTCAAACCAGAAGAAAAGAAAGAAAAAGCTGAAAGAATTTATTGCCATCCAACATGCACAAAAATGAATATTAAAGGAAGTGCTCAAGCAGAAGGAAAGTGATAACAGATGAAAACTATAATCTACAGAAGAGAATAAAGAATGCTGGAAATTGTAAATATGTAGGTAAATGTGAAATCCTCTTAAAATGGTTTTTCTTATTTATAAATCTCTTTAAAAATAATTCTTTAAAGCAAGAATGATAACATATTTGGGGATTTCGAACATGTAGAAGTAAAATGGACAACTGTGATAACAAGAAGGTCGAGGAAGAAAATGATAGTATATTATCATGGTAAAATTCTTATACTATATGTAAAGTAGTGTAACATTATTATTTGAAAGTAGACTGTGGAAAGTTAAAGATGTATGCTCTAAACCCTAAAGCAACCACTAGAAAACAAAAACAAAAACAAAAACAAACAAACAAAAAACAAACAAAAAAAGAACTAAGAGGTAAAGCCCATAAAACAAGAAAGAAGATAAAACAGAATCATAAAGTACTTAATTTAAATGAAGGCAGATTATAGGAATAAAGTATCAAAGAATAAATGGGGCGAATAGAAACAAATATCAAGATCATAAATTTAAACCCTATGAAAACAGCTAACACTCCTTTTAAAAGTCAGAGACTGTCAGACTAAATTTAAAAGGACCACTCAATTTTATGTTGTCTATAAGAAAGCCACTTTAAAATGAAGACACAGATAAGATAAAAATTAGAGAATGAAAATATACCATGTAAACACTAAACATAATAAAGTTGGAATAGCTATATTAATTTTAGATAGAGTAATGTTACCAGGAGTAAAGGGGGACACTTCATAATCAATATGAGATCAATTCATATAGGGGACAGAACAATTTTAAATGTTTGTAAATTTAATACACATACAAATACATTTTGAATATTAAAAAAACATCAAATACTGATGAAACTGAAAAGAGAAACAGATGATCCAATATTATAGCTAAAAGGTTTCAATTTTTCCTTGAAGTAACATAGAACAATTAGACATAAAATCAATAGGATATAGAAAACATGAACAACACCATCAACTAACTTTACCTAATTGATATTTATATAATACTCTCTCCTCCAAAAATAGTAGAACACACTTTTTTTTTCAGGTGCACATAAAACATTTACAAAATAGAGCATATTCTAGGTCATAAAAGTCTCAATAAATTTTTAAAAATAGAATTCTTATAAAGTATGTTCTCTGGCAACAAGATATTTAAACCGGAAGCTAAAAATAGAAATATATTTGAAAAATCCCTCAAATCTTTGGAAATTAAAAAAAATGCTTCTAAATAAACCAAGGGTCAGAGATCATATCCCATGGAAAATTTTAAAACATTTTGAACTTAATGAAAATTAAAATACAGCATTCTAAATGGTGGGAGGCAGCTAAAGCAATGCTTAGAGGAAACTTTATAGCATTACATTATATTAGAAAGGAAGTTCTCAAATCAATGATCTAAGTTTTCCCTTTAATAAGCTAGAAGAAAAGCAAATTAAATCCAAATTAAACAGAAGGAAGCAAGATCAGAGGGAAACAGAAAAATAATAGAGGTAATAAATGAAACTAAACTAGTTTTTAGAAGTAATTGTGCCCAGCAAGAAGGCAAAATGAATTCAACATATTATAGGATGCAATATCAAATCATCTTTGTACAAACATTATCACTAATTACAGAGCAATCCTCAGTTCCTGGCTAACAACATTCTTACTGTTTCTCCATGTTACTTAGAAAACATTTTTTTTCCCTGTTTTCTAGAAAATCTGGGACAGATATAAGTAGGCTCTTTACCTTGCTTGGTTGCAAAGTAGAGTGATTATGCATGTAGGAGCTGTATTTAGAATACTACTCTGTTAAAGTATAACATAGGAGGAAAACATGAGTCTATACCCGATCTATGTCAGCAGATTAGCTTTCTTAGGTTTCATTGTCGCCAGCTGCCATAGTAACTGAGTGTCCAAAGCTTAGTGTCTTCTTAAGAATAATAACCTATCCCCACACATGCTATTTAAGTTCTTCCACTTAATACTACTTTTGGAATGACTTTTATTTTCAGACACTCCAGATGTGTAATCCCTTCACTGATCACACAGTGGTTTACTTTGAAAAAATGTTGTAAAGAGCAAATTCTTTGAGTCCATATTTCCTCAATTGATATGACCAAGCTGTTACAATCTGAATGACATGTGACAGTTACATCTGTAACAAGTCATAACCAGAGGAAACTCTGGCAGCTCAGAGGTTGCAGTTTATACTCAACCACTGGAGGAATTAAGGATTTTGGTCTTGAATTCCAGTGTGGCCTAAGGAATGTTAGCAGTCTCTTTTTCCAAAGCGGTGGGGAACATACAACCCAGTTAGTTCTTTACACAGGACTTAGTCATGATCCCCTGTATATTTGGAGAATGTTTTGTGTGTGGCAAATAAATGTAAACTCATCCTTGTTTGGCTTTGTCCAAGCTGCAATTCATTAAATTCTCCATCAGTGAGTTGTTCCACTTCTTTAGTCTGGGAAAAGCCTCTTCCAGACAGTCATCTGGAATTTTGGCCATTCCTCTTCTTTGCATAAGTACAATTTAATTAGTCATAAAACACCACGGAGTAGTCCATCCAGGCTCACTCAGAAGCTTCAAAGTCAGGAAGACAATGGCAAGCTTTCCTTGAATTCCTTTTCACTCTCCACTCCAGAGCCTATGGCTCTCCATGCAAGGGACCCAAACATGATATCAACTCTCAAGTCCTCTTGACCCCCTGGGAAATGACCTAAGTACCCCTTTTCTAGAAATTCTAATTGCTTCCAATAGCTCAAGACCTTTATTGGACTTACTAGAAATAATGTTAGTCATATCACTTCTAAATAGTTACCTCCCTGTCTAAAGAAGGAGACTGGTGGAAGTCACAATAAAGTTTCCAGAACAAACCGTTCATACCAGCAATCAGGAAAAAAGAGACACTCAATACTTAAAATATGGTGTTCTGATAAATATAATCAATATTTATAGCTTGTAGTTCTCTGTTACTCACTTATTGACTCTACATAAATCTCTCAATGTCTCAAGACCTCACCTCTCTAAGAGCTTTCTGGCTCTCAAAGTCCATGATTCTAATGATATAAAAATTCATGAGGTAGAGTAAGGAGAGAAATTATTTTCTATTTATTTTATTTTTTATATTGGTAAAATTTATAAAACAAAAAATTTGCCACTTTAATCATTTTAAGTGTACATTTCAATGGTATTAAGCACATCTAAATCATTGTGCAACCATTACCACCATCCACTCCAAAACTTATTTTATCTTCCAAAACTAAAACTCTGTACTTATTAAATAATAACTCTACATTTCTCTCTGCTCCCAGCCCACTTACTTTCTGTCTCTATGAATTTGACTACTCTATGTATTTCATATAAGCAAAGTAATATAGTATTTTCCCTTTTTTGGCTGATTTATTTAGCAAGTACTCATTTAAAAAGAAAAAAGAAATGGAGAACAAAAACACAAATTTTCACTGAATCATATATGCTAACTAAATAGGAGTAAATCAAATTAAATGCCTCAAGAATGGAGGTCTTATGGTTAAAAAATAGTAATAAAAATTTTAAAACACATAAAACATAGCCTAAATTTTTAAAAAATGTGTTTATAACATTGAATGCAAGTGCTCAAAATAATTATTAAAAGGAATTATATAGTATAAAAAATGTAATAACACCAATTTGGTATTTATTACCAGAAACTAGGAAATTATTATAGGGATAAGAGATGGATAGGGAAAGAGTAAAAATATGTAATAATCTTTAAAATTAACCATTTAGTCTTGATGTTAGAAAGAATGTTAGAGAACTATAAATTACAGGGATGCTTTTAAAGTCAACCAAAAGTATAATTTCAAATAGGATACGAATTCTGGCTCAAAGGGAATCTGGGTGGCAATCCCTAATCATACTCTCTCAACTTTGTCACTAAATAGCTGCTGAAAACAAAGATAGATGAAATTACTCAATAACATTGAAAACAAAAACTGAGAAACATTCAAAATGTGGGAGCAATTAGCACTAGCTAAGAGGCAGATGGTAAAGCTGAAGTTTCTGACACATTCTAACTTTGCTTCATGGAACAAAATTCCTAAGAATGGGTTTCATGCCTCTGTCACCATCCATCCATGTACTCAGAGTGCTGGGACCTATAACATCCAGGACACTAAAAATATCCAGGACACACTGAGAGGTGCTGTCTAGAGCAGGATATCCTTTGCCTAACTCCAGATACTGCAAAATCCTGAAAAATAATCAGGCACAAAGTAAAAGAATTTCTGGGTGCTGAGCATCTTTAGATGTGAGTAGTCCCCATAGATTAAGTCTCCATAGATCAAGTATTTGAGATATAGTGCATTCCTATAATTTTTCAGATATGTTATCAGTTCAAATGAAAAAAAAAAGATAATTAGTGGGGAAAGGAGCAGAAGAAAGGAAGGAAGGAAGGAAGGAAGGAAGGAAGGAAGGAAGGAAGGAAGGAAGGAAGGAAGGAAGGAAGGAAGGAAAGAAGGGAGGGAGGGAGGGAGGGAGGGAGGGAGAGAGGGAGGAAGGAAGAGAGGGAGGGAGGGAGGGAGGGAGGAAGGAAAGGAAAAGGAAAAGAAAAAAGAAAGGAAGAAAACCAACCTAGAACAGAGCAGAGGTAGACTTTATAAAAGCAAGCAATATAGAAACTAGTGACTAATTCAGGAATTTGTGGAGATTAACCTACTCTAAAGTTATAAATTTGGACAGTGATGAGAGGAGAGTGAAATGACTATGTAACTCAACTGGTTTTGCCAAGTCACACAATATGGAAGGGGGAAAAATAAGAAGAAACAGCAAATAGCCCATGAAAAAGTACTGCAGATGAAAAAGGACAAAGACATGTTTGGGACATCAAGGTGTACTGAAAACATATTTACCTCTGATTTTTCTTGACATCCCAGTCAAATGATTTATAGGAACTTGAAACACACAAATACACACATGCACACATACATACAAATGGAACTCAAAGGACAAAGGTAACAAGAGAAGATATGAGTAGATAAAGATATGAATAAATGTAAAAACTGAAAAGCAGATAGAATTATCTTGATCCTGAAAAGGTGCTGGTATATAAGCCAATTGGCACAACAGATACCAGAAATGCCTTCAGGTACCTTTCATAGGTTAGAATTAAGAGAATATTGTTTAAAAGTACACAAAGGAAGCATATAGCCCCCTAGATATCCATCCAAAGTATGTGAAACCTGGCAAATACTCACCCCATCTGGCCAAGGGAAACGTTTTGAGAAAGCTCAACCGAAGAGATTCTGGAATTGGGAATTCTGGGTGTTCTATAGTATAACAATTAGAAGATCAAGTCAGAAGGTCTAACATATGCAACTGAGACTCACAGATTCCCTACTTCCCATGTGACTTTAGAATATGGGCAGCCACACTTATGCCCATTTGGCAGGGATTACAGTACTCCTCACTGGGGAAACACATTTGCCCACGAGGCAAGACCTGCAGATACCGACATTAAAAATGGCTAGACTTCTGTCCAATCAAACCTTAGTGGAGCTGTTACTTGATAAGCTTCTCCTACACTACACACAGAGCCGACAGCAGTTTTAAATGGTCTACGAACATGAAAGGTTGAGGAGAATCCCAAACAGAGACAAAAACACACAAACAGAAAAAAAAGCAACTCAGGGAAGGCAGAGACAACACAGGGAGTAGAAGCAAATTAAAAAAGAGAGAGAAAGAAAAAAAAAAGAAAGAAAAGAAAAAAAAAAGAAGCAAAAGAAACAATAATTAAAAAGGTGAGAAAAATATCACATCCAAAACACAAAAACAGAACTCTGTTTTAAAAAGACATAGTCAAGGAACACAAAGAAGTGTTTGGATATTAAGCATTTGATAAGATAAAAATTCAAGTAAAATGTCAAAAGGAAAAATTGAGAAAACTTTGCCAGAAAGTAGAACAAAAAGGCAAAGACTGGGAAATAGTAAAAAAAAAAAAAAATCAGAAGAAAATCAGAGATACAAACGAGGGTGGTAAATATCCAAGTAATAGAAAGACAAGAAAAAAATATTAGATAAACATTAAGGGAGGAAAATATCAAGTTAAAATATAAAATATAAATTTCTAGAACCAGATGTCATGATCTTTCAAAGTGGAGGTCTACTTCACACAACTTGATAAATGAAAAATCACATTCAAGAGCCTCAGAGATAAAGATCCAAAAACCTTCCCAAGTTGGCAGAACAAAATCAGTTTGCAAACAAAGTAAGTAAATGCGCAGGATTTCCCAAAAGTAACAGTAGACCTTATAAACAAATAAAGTAGAGGATGTCAAATTTTAAAGAAAAATACTTACAAGCTGCAATTCTATATTTTGCCAAAGGGGCAAAAATGTGTGAGGGTAGAATAAAAAGAAATTTTTTAGAAGTGTAAACTCTCAAAATTTTGCCTCACTTACACCCTTCTCAGGAAGCTCCTGGAAAATAAACTTACTGAAACAAGAAAGAGGAACACCAGAGTCCAGGAAAGAAGGAATTCAACATAAGAAAAAAGTGAATTCCTGGGATGATGGTGTTGGGGAATTCCAACATATTGGTGAAGCAAAACTGCAGGCTGATAGCTGTGCAGCAGATCCAGAGAGGAAACAATTTCCATCCAGTAGGAGGTTGAAGGACTCCAGAAAGAACATTTCCAAGAGAAAAACAAGATTGGTAAATTGAGAGGAGAGTAATCTTCTATGGGAGAGTTTAAGTATGAATTAATGATAAATATGTTAAAATTAATCAAATAATAAATAAGTAATTCATGACTAGGGAAAGCAAAAGAACTATATTTATGCTACATTACATGGCTCATGAAGGATATATACCTAGTTGTAGTAATGTAAACATTTAATACTAATTGATAGAAAAATTATAAAAATACTCTTTTGGAATATTGGGGGAGGGATTTATTAGAGATATAATCCTCATAGTTCATAGTATAAAACTTATAAAATCAAGAGATAGCAATATAAATATGTTTAGATTAAGAAGGTAATTATGAGAAGAAGCCAAATAAAAAGAGTGCAAAAGGTTTGCCTTTAGACACTAGGAATCAGAATGGTCAAGGTCAAGCTAAAGTGAGACAATGGACTGGTATTCTTATAGGTTTATTATAGGCTGTCATTTTAACTAGAATATTAAATGTAATTTATTAAGAAAAAAGATATAATTATATGAGAAAATATTTATTTGGATGATAAGAAGAACAGTACATCTCTGAAAATGATCTTCAGGATCCAAAAGAACTTTTCAAGAAAATGTTCAGTATCCTCAATAAAGAACAAGAAGATAACAGAAGGAAACTTAACTTTGGGTGGTGAACACACAATGCAATATACATATGACATATTATCGAATCGTACACTTGAAATCTGTATATTTTATTAACCAATGTCACTCCAAGAAATTTAATAAAAAGAAGATAAAACTTCTATAAGCAAGTTACAGACAAATCACAAGGAAAAAAGTTAGAAAAGACAATGCCACATTAGAATGGACTGAAGGAGCTAACAGTATAATAGCAGAATAAAAATCAATACTGGAAACTGTAAGGAACATAAAAACTTACAAAATATGAAAACAATGTTACTGAGGACAAATTAAACAGACATACAAGAAGACAGAGGAAAGGGACAATGGGATGAATATGACAAAAGAAAGGATCATAAAGACTTACATCATAGAAGAGAGCTAATATAAGAAACAAGTATTAAAGAAAAGCACAAATAAAAATAATAATCCGAGTCTGCAATGGACTAAATGTTTATGTCCCCTCAACATTTCTGAGTTGAAATCTAACTTGTAATGTGATAGTTATGGAGAGGGAAATGCTGCATGAAGTGATTAGGTCCAGAGGGTGGAGCTCTCATGAATGGGATTAGTGCATTTATGAAGGAGGTCCAGAGAGTACTCTTGCCCCTTCCACTACATTAAAATTATGGCAAAAAGATGGCTGTCTATGAACCAAAAAGCTGGCCCTTCTCACCAGACACCAATATGTTGATGCCTCAATCTTAGACTTCTAGCCTCCAGATCCATAAGAATTGAATTTCAGTTGTTCAGAAGCCAGTCAGTCTATGAAATTTTTTTATGACTGCCTGAACAGACTAATACAGAGCCTTAATAGAAGAACATACTCTGTGCTGAGGAAAACAAATTCTATATGTATATTAAAAAGGTCCAACCCAATCTAGAAAGTTACCAATAAAAAGATGTATCCTTGAAAAAGTTTTAACAAAAGGATGAAGAAAAACAGATCCTATAAATAGGAAGAAAGTACATGTTCCCTTAAAATGAACAATGGTCAAGAATAATAAAGCAATATCCAGAGAATATAAAAGGAATAAGGTTATAACCCCCAAATTTTACATCTTGCCAATTTGTTGTTTATACGTTAAGACAGAGAAAGACATTATTTATTATACGTGTTCATAAAATGTCACGTTATTAATTTCCTAGAACTTCTGTAACCAATTTCCACAAGCTTGGTGGCATAAAACAATAGAAATATATTGCTCATAGTTTTGGAGGCCTAAAGTCCAAAATCAAGGTGTCAGCTAGGCTGTGCTCCCTCTGGAGGCTCAAAGAAAAGAATCCATTCCTTGTCTTTCATAGCTTCTGATGGCTGCAGCAGAGTCCTTGGTGTTCCTTAGTTGATCGGTCCATCAATCCGATCTGCCTCCTTCTTCACATCATCTTCTTCATGTGTGTATCAAAAGTCCCTCTGCTTCTCTTACAAGGATACATGTGATTGCATTGGATTGATCTCGATAATCCAGGATAAGCTCTTCTCAAAATCCTCAACTTAATCATCTTTTGCCATATAAGGCAATATTCTTTTTTGGCGGGGGGTGGAGGAGGACCATATAAGGTAACAATCACAGGTTCTGGGTAATAGGTTGTGGACATATCTTTAGGGCCATCATTTAGCTCACTATACCACCCATATTAACTTCTTGGAAAAAATATTTATAAATATCTTTCAACTAATTAAGAGAATAAAATCATGAGCTCATGAATGAGAAAACTGTGATATAAAAGTATTGGCAGATAAATATGATTTTCTAAATAATTGTTCAAAAATTATCTTCTTCAACTAAATACAGAAAAACAGTCCTCAAGATAGAATGTGTAAAAAGAAAAAATCACAACTGTCTCTAAGCCCATATTATTTTATACCTTTTAAATTTTGAACCGTATAAGTGTATTACCTATCTAAAAATCACTAGAATTTTTAAAAAAGAAATAAATATTTTGAAAAACAATCCTCACCTCACATCATAAATACAAATTTTAAGTGAGTTGAATATTAAAATGTAAGATCTGAAACTATGAAATGCTCTAAAGTTATTGGTCAGTTAATTTTATGATACACAACGGCATTTGAATGACATAGTCATTTGAAGAATAAAGTATTATATAACTTACATAATTGGTTACATAAAAATATTAAGTTTCCTATGCACCTAAAACCAAACTGTTTGCAATTGAAAATCAAACTAGGAAAACATTTATAAAAATTATGGAACATAGTGCTAATACTCTTATTATATGACAGGAACTTATAAAAATCAGTGACAGAAATATCTAACATTCTTTTAGAAGACTTGGTGAAGGAAAAGAAAAAAAACAATTTACTAAAGAAAAAAGTGAACAGAAACTTATAAAAATTAGTTGACCACATTTTAAATTAAAGATATGCCTAAGTAAAAAAGATTCTATGTTTAGCCTTTCAGGTTAGTGTCAATTATAAAATAGTGTTATGAAATGGGCACTCTCATATACTGCTGGCGAGATCATAAAGCAGTTTAGTCAATATCTTTTAGAATATTTTAAAGGGTATTCTCAGGCTTTTTTTTTTTTTTTAAGTGATCAACCCTACACACTACTAGTTTAAACAATAGGAATTTTTTTCTTACATAGCCGGAAGTCAAAGATGAGGTAGAGCCTAAGTTGGTTAAATCAGTACCTCAAACACAATATAAGGACCCAAATTCTTTTCATCTCCTTACTCTTTTGTTCCCAGTATGTTGAGTTGGCCCTAAGGCTATAGCCCTTCATGGTCAAAAATGGCTCAGCCTTTCCAAACAAAAGGGCCATAGCAAGAAAAGGGATTATCTTTAGCAGAAGCGAGGAAATGTTCTCTAAAAAAACACTAGAATTCTGCCCTTCACATTTCATTATAAGAAATGGATCTTATAAAATAGCATCATAAAGCAAGTGCTGACAAAAGAGAATGGAATTTTCACAACTGGTTTAGACCAATGAGGATGGGGGATAGGCTCACAGTTCCCTGAAGTGCATGTCTATGTGGAGGAGGGGGGATAGGAAGGGGATAAAGGGTGAGAATAGGAGTTGGGTAGGCAATAATATCTCCTAGGAATCTCTTGCCTTTGGTCCTTATCTCTGGGGCTCTATCACAGTTATCCTGCCTCCCCAGGAGGGCAAACTGCACCATTTTCCCATTCTAGGTCCCAGAGTTCAGGGACATATACCCTGTAGTTAATAGTTCCTAGCAGTTAATTGGCTGTGGAGAGGCAAATGCTGGGAATGTAGAATGAAGAGGAAGGGAGAGTTCAAATCACTATGCTTCTAAAATCCCCCTCTATCAGTAGTCTGTATAACTTTTTTATAATCAGTGTGGTAGATTATATGTTAACTTTCCCCAAATTTTGTTTAGTCTTTCTCTTTGAGAAGATCAAACATTTCCACCCCTTGCATTTGGCTCACAGTCTGCCTCTGTTAGGCAGGACTATATTTCTCTATTCCGTTGGCTCAGGACTAGCCACGTGATAAGCTTTGGCCAATAAAATATGAGTAAGAGTGATGTATGTGTCTTTGCAACAGAAGTTATAGGAGCCAACATGCTCTTGCACTATTCTTTTCCCCCTGCTACAAGACTAAAATAAGAGCTGTTCCTTCAGCCTGATCTCAAAATGAAGATATGGAACAGAGTCAAAGCTGTGCCTGGGTCTACATGTACATGAGACAGAAATAATAGTTATTATAGGCCACTATGATTCCAATGCTTGTATTTACAGTATGATTTAGCAAAAAAAACTGGCTAAAAGAGTAACCATAATTACAAAACTAATAAATGACTGAAATGAATAATATCGAAGATAAGAATTTTTTAACAGCTACAGGAAGATAGGTAATACAAATTTATGACAAAATATACGTTATTTCACTTTATTAGTAAGAATCTTTCAATTATAATTCACTGATTGGCACAATGGTTCTTTGCATTTTTTTAAAGAGCCATTTCAAACTGAAGTGTTTTGTTGTTGTTTTGTTTTGTTTTGTTTTTTGGTTCTGTTTTGTTTTTGTTTTATAGTTTTCAAGACAGGGAAGACTTCCAGGGCAGTGGTGGAAAGAACAAAGAATTAGGGAGGAAAGAATCCCTTGGAAGCGGGATGGACATATGGGTAGAAATCAGAGGTACATATGAACTAGAGCATCTACAGAGTTTCTATGCAAACCCAAGTCATGGACATCTCCCTGGTGTCACTTCAAAGTATTTTTCACACAGATTTTCAGTGAAATACATAGATGTTAGTAATGCAAAGAAAATATATTTCCAATCTAATGATGATAACCCCTGGCTCCACACAATTACAATCATAAGCTCTCTAGATGAGAAGGAATTTCAAATGTCAATTGTTATCACAATATTATTTTAGTAACTATCTTATAACATCTTTTCTTACATTTATCAGAATCAAAATTGACAAGCCATAATTTCTGGCTTGATATTTTCAGAACTCTGAGTATTATAAACTAATATTATGTCTTCCAAATCTTATTAAACAGATTTGATGGTTGAAAGAAACAAAAAAGAGGTATTTTTAGTCTAGAATCCATGATTATCAAAAATGCATCAAGGAGATGGTAAACATTTTTAACATTTGCTTCCTCTTCCTGGAATATGTCATCCTTACCATCAAAATAAATCTACTGGCCATTAAATAGGCTCTTTAGTGCATGGGTTCCAATTTACCACAAGTTATATTGTATTAAATAAATACAAAACCTTCATATGACATGTTTATCTTATTTAATCAGGTGTTAGGAATTTCTCCAAGCCTCAGAGGATTCCACTAAATATGCAAAATATGAAACACCTTTTCTAAGAACATAGCTATTGTTTTTAGTGTTGTTAATAAAATAGACATTATGGGAATTACAGGGCTCACTGTTTTGCACCTCTGTGAAGTAAAGAATAAACCTTATTGCTGGTGGTTGGAAAGGCCCTTAACAGAGAAGTGAGTCAAAATGTATTTAAATATTTTAGTTATCAAAAATAACTACAGAAGCATAATTAAGTGAAATGTTTTTAGAGATAAAAGTTGATAATATGCCACTAAATGTATAAAACACAAGACCTATTGAATTAAAATAAGGAAAGATGTTTTCATTAGAAAACCTGCTGATCTTATCAAGTATTTCATATTTAAGTCTAAGATTTAATATTTAGATGTGATGAACTTGGAGGAAAATGAACAAACACTGTGTAACTGTTAATTAACAGGTGGTGAGAAAAAAAACATCAGGCATAAAACTTTCCTCTGCTAGTGACTATACAGATTGAGGATGAAAGCCAAATCCTATTACCTAATATATTGAACACCTGGCATGATCCACATTCTGGCATTAGGTTACAGGATATAAGATCAATACACAAAAATCACTTGTCTTTTTGTATAATGAACAATCTAAAACTGAAATTTAAAAATATATATATAAAAAAACTATTCCATTCACAGCAGCATCTTCAAAAAGAATAAAATACTTACAAATAAATTTATCTAAAGAAGTGTAAAATTTATACTCTGAAAAATATAAAACACTGTCAAAAAATTAAAGATCTAAATAAATAGAAAAATATGCCATGTTCATGGACCTAAAGACTTCATGTTAAGATGGCAATTTCCCCCGCACTGATCTACAGTCCCTATCAGAATCTCAGCTGACTTCTTTGTAGAAATGGAAGATCTGATTCTAAAATTCACATGTATTTCAAGTCACTTGAAATAACCAAAACAATCCTGAAAAAAAGAGAGCAAAGTAGGAAGAATCGAACTACGCCATTTTAAAACTTATTACAAAGTATAAGTAATCAAAACAGTATGGTACGGCTATATACACAGAGACCATTGGAATAGAATCGAGAGGCCAGAAACAAACCCATGATCTAACTGCTTTCTGTCAAGGGTGTTAAGACTAACCAATGGCAAAAGAATAATTTTCTCAACAAATGAATAACCACATGTAGAAGAATGAAGTTGGACTCAATTGATATCATATACAAAAATTAATTCAAAATGAATCGAAGACTTAAATGTAAAAACTAAAACTGTAAAACTCTTAGAAGAAAACATAGGATTGAATCTTCATGATCTCTGGTGTATCATGTGATTATTAGATATTACACCAAAAACATGAGTAACAAAAGAAAAGATAAATTGGACTTCCAAATTAAAACTTTTGTGTTTCATAGTACACAATAAAAAAAGTGAAAAGATAATCCACAAAATGAGAGAAATCTAATTTGCAAATCATAATATCTAACAAAGGTCTTACATCTAGAATATATAAAGAACTCCTCCAACTCAGTATTAAAATGACAACCTAATTAATAACAGACAAATAATCTAAATAGACCTTTCTTATTTCCCTCTGCTACCCCACTTTCATTAAGAAATAATTTCTTACTTTATCAAGACAAGTTACTCTTTCAAGTTTTTAAATTCCTCCATAATCCAGGCCACATCTCAATTCTTTCCTAGGCCACACTGCCCAGTCTCTGGAAATGTCATGTCCTTTCACAGCTAAAGAAATGCAAAATATCATGAGCATCTATCAATGTCTAAAACTCCTTAGGTATTTTGTTTTTCACAAATCCTCTGAGGATGCGCTCTTTGGTCCTCACCAATTCCAGAGGGACATTTAAACCTCACTTTCTCCTCCTCAAAGGAACATGATTTCTTCCTCTTCTGACTTTTTTCTTTAGGAGAATTATATACTATATTGTATTGTGCTCTAATTAATTAAATGTCTATGTTATTGTAACCTCAAAATATTCATTTTTCTGAAGGCAGGAGTTATTCATTTTACTGATGTTTTATAACAGTGCTAGATATGTCAAAAATTCAATTAATGTTTTTTGATTGATATCTTGCTTTATTGGCTCTGATGTTGCTAAATGAAATGTCACAGAACTGTTAAAACTGTTTACTAGAATAGTTTAAAATTGTTTGGGGTACCTCCAAATTAGAGGATTACTATATATACCATAAATAAAATATATCCTAGAACAGCCTAAAAGCAAGTCTTATGTAAAAACTTTCAAATTTCATAAATAACTAGCATTTCACTTTCTGTCAGAATGCAGATTTGTGTGGAGAGGCTGACACTGGATTCTAAGTTGGCTTCCTATTTCTTGTGCCTAACAACCCTCTGGGCCACTTTTGGAAGCCGTGTGTTATTTTGGCATTTCCTTGGATTTCTCATACAAGTAGCACATTATTTCCAGTTCCTGGGCCATCTGAAATAAGCAAAACTTCTACCTCAGTGTTGCAGGCAGTTAATAACTAGATGAGCCCCAGTCAGGCAAAAAGGCAGTTTAGTCTTTCTACATGCCAAACCTAAAGCAAAAGATGGCTAAAAACTGGCTAGAAGAATCCCATAAAAACAGGAACTGACTTGAACCTCACTTAAATATAAACCAAATACCATAATGAGGTTTGAAATAATCCAAACCTCCATCTTTCTTTATTAGTACTGTTTGTCTTTGTTGTTGGTGGTGGTGTTTTTAGTACCCTTGAACCTTTCCTGGGTTCTAGTCTGGACTAAAAGTGCCAGAAAAACAACACAAAATACTGTGATTGTATTTATGGCCTAACCAGAAGTGGGAAGCACTGGAAATATCAAGACACCATAATTAAACTTCATCCAATTACAATTCTTTCAACAAAGAAGAATGTAAACAACAAGACAGTAGCCAATGTGGCTTTGAAAGGGACTAAGTCTGAGGCCCGCTGGCAGAGTTTTTTAAAAATATACATATATAAATATCTGGAAAAAGAAGAAATGAAACTGCTTATTTAGGAGTGATTGAATAGCAAAGGTGTGAGCATATATAAGTGACATCTACTCTAAATCCCAATATCCATTTTAATTAATAATATCAATGTCTTTCCTGCTAAAAATTTTTGGTTAGTGTGAAGTAAAAATGGATGGTTAGACTTTATATTAATTCCTTGCTTCTGTAAGTCTTGAAGATATAAGAATGATTTTAAAAGTAGAAAAGAAATAAAGATATGGGTCATCTACAACCAGAACCAACTTCTGAATGACTGAGATTGAATTTTATAAATTTTTTAACTGGAGGCAGATTTTAGATATGAGCAATAAACCAATATATACTGAACAGCTACCATGTTATCAGCATTGTGCAGACTGCAGACCCAGTGACTGAGAATTTTGGTTCCAGTAACTGAGCTAGAGAAGAACAGCTTTAGGAGGAAAATGATGGTTTTTATTGTAGACGTGTTAAAATGTATTTGGCTGGCAAAAGCTGGGAGCTAGAAACTGGTGTTAATTGAATCTGTAAGATGAATGTAATCTAGAAAGAGAAGATGATGACGGAACTACACATGACACTTATTAGGTACAGTGAGTAAAACAGAGAAACCTGAGAGAATCCAGGGCCAGCTTCATGGGTGTGTGACCTATGCAGTCTCACAAGACACCATGCTTCAAGCCTAGCAAAATGTTCTATCACCGCAGTCTTGAAATTCTTAAAAATTTTATCTCTGAACTTGTGTTCTGTAACTAAAGTTTGATGGAAAAATGGAGCATGCATGTTAGTAGAGGAAATATGCACAATATGCATGTCCTTGCCTCTCTCCCTATTCACAGAAAGTATTCATGATGTCTCTTGAGCACAGAATTCCAGTGCCCATGATGTGTGGGGGTTCAGCAAGACTCAAAGTGGGTACAAGGTATGTGTTTTCTATCTCTGATTTAGTCAGAGGGGTGGGGGAAGGCTGAAAGTCCTGGAAGGCCACAATTTCTATTCATACTGGAATTTTCTGGTTTAAAAGAAATTAATGGCCTTCTAAGAAACTCAGAATGACCAAAATCCCTCTTGTATCCTTTCTTTCTTATGTTACTTCCCTGTATTAGCCAACCACTAATAATGAAAATGGTAACATAGAACAAAAAGAAAGATAAGGCAACTCACATTTCCTTTTCTTTTCAGTCCTTCCTTAATTATTAATGACTAATGGTGTTGGTAGGATGTGTGCATATAGAGAAGTGAAATTTAAAAAGTTTGTTTTCTGAAGTGATTCCACTATTCTGGTAAGAATGAAATACATATGTGTATATAAACCACAAAATACTGATTGTGTAATTTCAGTAATTCTATAAATAAATTAAATGCTCTTGAATTTACATTTAAATAGTGCTACACAATATAAAGATATGGTAGAAGTTACACTAACAATGGAAAATATTAATTTTTCTTTGCTTAGAATGACATTAAATAGCAAATAGAAAAAAAGCATCACAAGTGAAGAGAGAAACTACGAGAGAAAGGAAAAGTCTTTGTATTTGAATATCGTTAATGGTATTTTTTCCCACCTTTTTAACACAGGAACCCATGTTTTCATTTTACACTGAGCGGGACCTAAGAGGATCATTAAGTTGAAGGGCAACCAGGATAACTGGAGCCATGGAAGTCAAAGAAGAAGTATTTGGGAGAGAGAATTTTTGGTTATTTGCTCAAATACAGCCGTGAAACAGCTCTCTTGCTGGGGTGGGCCAGGGCTCCAGGGAGATAGCTCACTTCTGAAATCTGCCTTTCTTCCCTCTTGTCCCCAGGCTGAGATTGAAAATAGACATTGAACATGGAGGTTAACCTGGTAAACGTTAAGAGAGAAATATGGGGAGGTTAGCTGCATTGAAAGCCAGATTACAAAGGATTAAGGAGTCGGCAAAGAGAACACCATTGCAGCAAGGATAAATTACACCTCAGAAAGTATACTGGAAACTTATATGGGTAGATGAATGAGGGGTGGGTGGATGGATATATGATGGATGGATAAATACATAAGTTTACTTATGTACCTTCTTTTCTACTCTTTATAGATTTGGCATTATATTATGAAATGGGAAAATGAGAGATGTTTACACTAAGATATATGAAAATCAAGAATACTGAAAATACTGTGTAAAAAGTTCAATGTAGAGCAAAATATCACTTGTAGGTCAACAAGACACTGGGTTTTAAGTCAAACTGGATTTTCATACATAAGTAACTTTATTTTTTCCTTTTTTTAGAAAAAATTCTCTCCCGACTAAAGGAAAATGGTGCTATGTTTATGAAAAGATGCTGAAGTTGTTATGGAGAGTAGGTCATATCTGGTGCTTTTTTCTCAGTTATACGTATGGGCTATAGTACACTATACATCCATACTCTTTCCTCAAGTTTGAATTGTGTCCCATGATAGGCATCTGCCTGATGTTGCCTAGAGACAGGAACTCAGTCTGTGCCTTTGAAAGATGCTTCTCTCAATATGAAGCAACTGGACCATATGGGACTTGGCTCTACAACTTCTGCCTCATTAACAGCTAATGAGTAGAGCTCAATGCCAAGCAGAGAAATTCCTGCTTTGATTATTCCAGGTTCAAGATTATGGCATTGGTCTGGAGACTGAAAATGCTTGCAGGAAATTAAAACACACCCTGTACTTATAAAAACATAAATTGCATATATCATAAGGCTATTTCGAGTAATTATACCTAAAAGACTAATACAAGTTGTAGTGAGATTGTTTGCTCTTCAAATATTTCCAAAAGTGTCATATTTTAGCCTCCTGCTAAGAATGAATTCCTGGCCCCAACTATGCTTTCAACAGGTTCAATGACTGTACAGGGGAAGCCAAAGTAGGAGCAAATCTATCTTTCTATGAATTGCCAACACTTGTTCCTGTTATCATGAGTCTTTTTTTATAGTGTGAACAAGTTTTGGTTTTAATCTCAGCTGGGAGTCCCAGAGTGTGAGGCCGCTGATAAAGGATTGGGTTTGCTCACTTAGGTGTAAGTGGCTGTAACAAAGTAGCTTGAAGAAAAAGTGAAGGGAAAAGAGACTCTACTAACCTCTGAAATAAACTGATAAATACATTTTACTTGTAGAATATCTGTCTGAAAATGACTTTGAACAATCAGAGAGCAGAGCTATCCTCACCATTATTCGTGGCTCAGGACCTCCCCATCTCACATGGAGACAGAAATAGACCTGTATCTCCTTCCTCCCACTATCCATCAAATCTCTTTTCAGACTCAACAGCAGTGCCTAATCCAATTATCTGTGCATCATTGTAAGCCTCATAGCTGCCAGTAGTCCATTTCAGAGCCCTGGTCATTTGGGGTGTGTCTTGAGGATGCTATTCTTTCTTTCTTTAGTTGGTCCTATTCGTTTCAGATTTGGGGCAACTGCATGTTTGAATTCACAGTAAAAATATAAATATTTCAGTGATAAACACTCTCTAAATTCACATGACTCACACACACGATTTAAGAAAAAAGCTGCAGAACATCACTGTAGGACTGTTAGTCATTCCAAACTTTTTAAGGAAGACAGGGTGTTGTAGGCTGGATGGAAGTATTTGGAAATTATTTGTAACTTTCATCTCAATGCCTCAAATGTCTGTGAGCCAATAGCATAAATGACAGGGATTCTATTGTCCCGAGCAGCAACCCAGTGCTCACTGTGAAGCTGTAAGACTGTAAGTAAGCTTAGGGTTGCCTAAATGTTAGTCACCTACATGCCACCACATAACTGGTATATATTTTAATATAGTCTTTGTACTCTTAATCTATTACTAATTTTATGTAGACCTTCTCAGACTTTCAGAGAGTCAAGTTTATCTATTTAAAAAAAAAAAAAACTTTAAATGACTTCTTTACTCTACTCCTGCTTAACTGGATTGTATGTTCTAGGAAGCATGAACTTGATCCCTAAATTTATTTCGTAATCTCCTTGGCCCACAGCCCTGTGTGATGCTTATAATAATATAGTTTGTTCAACCATGCTCCAAAATGAGGTCAGCTTTTCTAACTTCAAGGAGTTTAGAACAAGAATAATTTTCTACACACAAAGCATAGAAAATTCAAAATATTAATTTACATGTGACAGAAAGGTAATGAGAAAAAATTGCCTACAAGACTCATAGGACTACAGACATTGACATTCTACACAATTTTTTATTTGAAGAGACAATATAATATAAAGACAGGCTCTTGAAAAAAGATAGTTTCTTGTAATCAAAAACATAATAGCCCTTGGAATTGTATGGTAATCTAAGCCTTTATTAGAAATGCTAATGTCAAGATGCTCATTCGAATTCTCAACAAAGAAAAGGAGAAGTGAAAAAGGCAAAATAGAAGAAAAAATAAAAGTGGCCTTTTAAAAATACTTTTGCCTTCACTGTTTGTGCCCAGATTTGAAAAGAATTCACTATTTTCTTTGCTAAAATTTTGCCGAGTGTCATCAAACTTAGAACTTGGAGCATCTTGTCTGGTTGTGGGTAGAGAATAATTACTATCTGTACCCTACAAATGTGGGTAAACTTGCACGGAAATAAACTATCCAAATCCATGACGAACATCAAAATTGTAGACATAAAGAGCAAAGCGGAAAATTGTAGTATGACAAAATAGCTACATTTAATTATGTAAAATTACATAGAATTTTCATCTTTAGAGGTGCTTTATTTAAACTTACATCTAAAGGCACATCTTTGGTTAATGCAACTTTCAAGTCAAGGAGTTGACAGAACATTTATTAAGTTTAAAGTTCAAGTAGTTTCCAATTTTTTAAAGTTTTAGGACACTTTTGAGAAAAATGTCTTTTAAAACTGTGAGGCTAGCTCGATCTCCTTTTTTCATATCAAACCATGCATGTGTCCCTACCTATGAAGGTTTTTCTGCTCTCTTCCACAGTATAAGTACCCATTTTAAGCTCCAGACTCTACCAAAAACTTTCTCTTCTAGGGAGCACTCCAAGAAATGATGTTTCTACACAAGGCTTGGCAGGTCCTATGACAGTCCTTGGTCGCCCTTATCCCTGAGTCACCCAAAGAACCTACAATAGTGACCCAGCACTGTTCTAGCACTGGGAGGGACACTCTGGGTAGCTTTCTGGCTGGAAGACTAGAAAATCAATGACGTCAATCTCTGGCTACACTGAGAAGCCATTAGGCATCACCATGCCCATTATTTACCCTGACCTCTAAGGCTTCTTCCAATGGTAAGCTTTGGTATACTTTCTATAAAACCAACTCTAGGTTGGTCAGGGACTGGAGGTTCAAGAGTTCACTCTGAGTCAAAATGAAATCAGATTCCCCTGAGCTGAGGGATTGAAGGTAAGAGAGGAAATTACCGAAGAGCATAAAAGCAAGTTGGAGCTAAGCATCATAAAAAATAGGAAGTCAGTATCCTTATGCTGCTTGAGAGACCAGACAGGCTTCCAGTTCCAGTCCATGCCTATGCTTACAATTAATTCACCATTTCTCAGAGATAGCCTAGCACACACCTGGTATATGTAAATAATGATACAACAATCGCTTTAATTGTGCAACTCTCAGGACCACTGTTTCTATACAAATTGTGACCTTTACTCCTTGAACCAGCTCTCTCTTTGCCACGCCAGTTTTCTCTCAGAATCTGTATTCTCCTTTGGACCCTTTTCAAATCTACAACCTGTGACCTCTGTGAGCAAAGATGGCATTTAGAAGAATCACAGAAATTGAAACTTACCAATCCCTCTGTCCTTGTGGGGCTCCCAAACCTTGGTAACAGAAGCTCCATTTTCCCAAACTCTATTTGCCAGTTCTTTATTAGCTGCCAGTGTCTGACCACTTGAGAAATTTAGCTGAAGCAGAGAAAAAGTACTATTTCTTGTGGGGGTTAGTGCTCCTATTTGATCACAGTAAGAATAGCATCGGACAGAACTTCCTGAAAGGACCCCCCCACCCCCAAAACCCACATCCCCAGGTGACTCTCTTCTACACAAAGTCTTCTAAAGGAGATGTTCATTCACACTTCATCTAACCTTCATCTACTAAGTTCTGGATAAAATACCTTATTTATGAAGAAATAATAACAATGCCAAAAACAATAATCAACCCCTTCAGTGAGAGAAATCTGTCAAGCATACTCTAGTACTGATGCCATCTTTTCCTAGCCTTCCACATGGAGTGCACCTGCACACCCTGCCCCAGCTGTGGACCAGGAGGGGACACCTGACGTAAGCAAGGTCAATTATTCTCACTCCCGAGAACATGGAATTAGAATGAACAAATATTGAGTTCATTAATTATGGGAAGCCAAGCTAGAAAGCCAGATATAGGCTGCCATTTTAAGGTAGCCAAGCACATGGTGATGAGTGAATTAATAAGGTCAGCAGAGAGAAGAGAATGAAATCGACATGCAGCTGAAAAGATACCAAGAAGCCCCAGGGAAAGATGAAGAAAGAAATGGGGAGATTAAAAAAAAAAGTGTACAATAACTTTCTAATTATGGTAGTCTCTAGAATTCTTCCTGCAATGAGATTCATTAGAATCAATTCTTCCTAGTATAAACTAATATGAGTAGATCTCTGGTTCTTGCAATAAAATGTAAACGTACCAGTAGATTTCTTAAAACAAAAAATACAATGGCTGAGTAACAATCTGGAAACACAAGGCTCTTACTTTTGGTCATAGCTGATATTGAATTCTAAGATCACTTTCCATTTATCAACGTATTTCCTTCCATTTAAATTATTATTCCTACAACAGGAAATGCCCTACATTGTACAATTATTCATTGAGCTACTTTGTGCATAATGGTGAATAAAGCAGGATTCTTTCCTGCTAGGAGGTCAAAGATATAAACAAATAATGACATGGCATATGAGAAACCTGTAATAGAGGCACAGGCTGATGCTCTAGGGATCCAGAGACACTACCTTATTTAATTTTCATCTACTTCAAAGAGAGCTATGAGGACTGATATTTTGCAAGAACAATCACACAAGACAGGTAAACATTAGTTTAATTTCAGTAATTTACACTTGAAGCTTGAGGAGGTAAAGTGTAGTTCGCTCGGCACATAACTCGCATTTGATAAATGTGAGTCCCGCCATGCCCTGTCATGCCTTACCACCTTCCATCATCATTCTAACAGTTAAAAATTAGGCACAAGAAAAGTTTGGGCATTTAGTAACTTGTCTGAGAACATGGCTTACTTTAGAGCTGACAAATGGGCAGCATTCTTTTCATTCTGAGGTAAAATTTCCCCTGACAAGTTTTCAAAAAAGTGTACAGGCCTCCAGTTAAACCATCCTATTAAACAACAAACAGATTTATTTCCTCTCCTTCCTGCAATGACATTAAAATGATAATGAAGAAAAAAAATGTTTAAAGTATAAACTCTAATGATAAAAAAAATAGAAGAGGGAACATGAGCACATTGTCAGAAGAATGAAATAAGGAGAAGAGCTGTGCCAGAGGAGGAAGCCCCCAGTCTACAACAGGTAGGACAGCAGAGAAAGAACCACCCAAAGCAGAGAGGCTGCATCAAGGCCCTCGGAGTGACTCCATGCGCCACACGGCAGGACTAAGGCAAGGGGAAGGAAACTGAGGATTCTTTTTCCTCACCTCCATGAGGAGAACCAGGTGCTAACCTCCCGCATGGAAACCAGAGTTTTAGCCCCTGCAGAAATTCAGAGAAAGAACCTTTGGGTTCAGGAAAATCTGGTTCATAGCAAGAATAGAATGATGCACAAAGTGGAAAACAGAATTTAATGTTACATGCAGACTCCAGATCCAAGCAGCACTTAATAAATTAGACTGCCACCTTTAGTGGGAGATGAGAACATTTTTCTTAGGAAAAATCCCCAGAGGAAGTCCTTTTCTGTACCCACAATGTTGTGGCCCTCTCAAAGTGGTAGCTTTCTGCCTAAGCATCCAGAAATGAAAGCCACTGCTTGTTATGCTACACACACATAAACATCCAGAAATCATCCAGTCAGTTTTTTTAAAAAAATAATTGAGGTGCTATTCACATAGCATAAAATTAACTGTTTTAAGTGAACAAATTCAGTGGCATTTCGTACATTCGCAATGTTGTGCAACAACCATCTCAACCTAGTTCCAAAACATTTCCACTACTCCAAAGAAAAACCTTTTATCCATTAAGCACTTTCTCCCCACTCTCCCCTTGCCCCAGCCCCTGGCAACCAACCATTTACATTCTGTCTCCATTAGTCCATCTATTCCAGATGTTTCATACAAATGGAATCATACAACATGTGATCATTTGTACCTAGAATCTCTCACTTAGCATAATCTTTGGAAGTTCATCATGTTGCAGCATATATTAGGACTTCATTCTCTTTTATGGTTGAATAATGGTCCATGGTAGGTATATACCACAATCCAAGTCAGCAGTTGATATCTAAGTCTTGAAAGAAAAAACACAACTGCCAAGTACCTTATATAAGATGAGAGAAAAACCAAAATAAACAGAAAAATTGAAACTGGAAGAAATCTAATTCATAAAATAAAATAAAACTTCTAAAAAAGCCACAGCTCTTAATATATACCCTGAGATTGAAAATACACACACATACACACACACATATGGCAGCCTTAAAATAAGAAAAGGATGTGAGAAAGAAACAAAGGGAAAAAAATTTGGCCAAAATAAAAATAATATATAGATGGTTAGAAGATGGGTTAAAGATATGTCCCAAGAAGTCTGATGAAGAGACAAATATTGAGAGAGATAAGAGATTTAGATAAATGTGAGATGAAAATTATGCAATGCCTAACTGTTCTGAGACAAAAATGTTTCTTAGCCTAAATTTTATATTCAATCAAACTATTAGTCAAGGGTTACAGTAAGGCTGTTTTCTGACATGAAAAGGCTCAGAAAAATAAGCTTTCCATGAAGACTTTATAAGAAATCTACTGGAGGACTTTCTCCAACAAAATAAGAAAGAAAAAAAAAAAACATGGACTCAGCAAACAGATGTAAGCTAGCAACCAGCATGGAAGAGCTCCATCGTAGCAGCTGTGCCACAAGCTGAGAGAGCAATCAGTCCAGATGTTTGCAGGAAAACTGAGCACTCTTGTATCATTGCAAATACAGGGTACAGATGCTATGCCATAAAGTTCCACCAGTAGAATACATAAACATCAAAAGTTCAGGCCTGCTGAGAAACGGTGGCATGACTAAAAAGGGTCTAAATTTTTAATTACTTTCAAAAAATACTAAGCTTTCAGTTAAACAGAAATACTATGACATGGAATAGCTGGGGATCTATATGCTGGTTATTCTCCATTTGCCCCTCTAAATCCATTCTCCACCCTTCTTTGCCCTGTTTCCGGAGAGGCTAACTTCTAGGGACTGCTTCATCAGGTTACTTTGGGCTCTTGGCTTGAAATAAGGTTTGGTCAACAGGAAGCACTGACACAGCATCAGAGGGTAGGAGGCGAGACTAAATTATGTATTCACCCTTCTCTCCCCTCTGCTGCTTCAGCAGCTGTTGTTTTCCTGTGTCTGTATCTCTTGCCAGGTGACCCCTTCTCCATGGCTATAGCTCTCATCAGGCTCCAGGACCATTCCTGCCCTCTTCTTTCTTCAGGCAACGGGAGGTAATGACTCTCTACAGTTGTCATTTCCTAGGTGCTTCACTCCTTCTTCCCAGTTCCCTATATCTGCCTATACCTTTGTAAATCATCCTGTTATTAAACTTTATTCAATTAAAACCTTTGATTATGACCTTTTACAAAGGCATTAGTATAATACTGCAGAAGGTGAATTGTTTCTTTTTAAATCTTCCCTTCTGAGATTATCTAAATCATTTGTGGTGTGGGTGAAGGGCAGGGGACGACATGGGGGAAGAAAATAGACTTTAAGAGGGAGAAAGAAAAAAATATATTTTATTTCAGGTTCTTAATAGTAATCAGACAGACAAAAAGATTCTTTAGTACTGGTACTTAAAAAGAACTGTATTTTAAAGAATAGGAAGGAAGGTTATGCAATGCTTAACACTAACAGTTTAATAAAGTCTATATTCACTACTTTATTACTTTAAGTGCTAAACATGCTAAAAAATAAATTCTTTTATTATTATATCTCACAATCCTCACTCTAATATTTTTGTTTTGTTCTCTATTCCTGTGCAAGAAAACTCATAAGTAATAATAGTTATAATTAAAGTAATAATAGTTGTAATCATAATATACATATAATTTTGCATCCTGATTTTTCCATGTAAAAGTATATACTGAGCATTTTTCCATGTTGCTATGTAATTTTCATAATCATTACTCTCAAATTCTACACTGTATCTAGTCATATAGATATACCATAAATGACAAACCACTGCTGCTCCATTTTCTTTTAGGCCATTTTCCCATAATCTATATGAAAACTGTTACTGTGCACAAAACAACATTAAAAAAATCAGATAGCCCTGTTCTTTCCTTAAGATTAGCAAACCAAGTTTGGACTAAAGTCTTGCTCTAAGACTTATATTGGTCTGCAAGTTTAGCAGTGAGTTGGCCAATGGTCTGTGGGTGCTGAGAATCAGAGGAGCCTGGTGGAGAAGCCATCTCAGAAAAGAGGGAGCTGGGGACCCAGACATAGACCAATAACAATGTTTGAACTCCAAGAAGGACAAAGGTTTTAAGTACAACAGTTGGTCTGTTCCCAGTGAACAGCTGCATGGCCTGTTTCACCAAATATCCAGATGATGGATGCACAGAGCCACACTATATGGGGACCCATGGACCTCAATGGGAAATAGAGATTTTCCTGCTCCCAGGGAGAACACAGAACACTATTACCTCTCCAGAGGCTCAAAGATGAACAGCATCAAAAGCATCCACACCTATACTTAGTCCCTATGGGGAGCTTTGAGGGCTTCAGGGCAGTGAGTGCCAGCTGCACATGGCCCCTGTGGCAGCAACAGCACTGAAGTGCCTTCCATAGCTGCTGGCAGCAGATATTGCTGCAGAGAGCTGGAGCCACAGCCAGGGCACTGTGGACTCCACATCATCCAAATGACTGTTCAAAAGCAACCCTCCAGAAATTCCCCAAAATAATCACAGAAACCTTACAAGGTTATCTAGCAACTGGAACAGAATTTTTTAAAAAAACGACTTGTTAATATTAATGGCGCTTTTAATTATTCCTCTGGGTGATGGTAGCCTAGGAGTGGTATTGTACTTTACAATTTTTATGTTAGATGGAAGGTACACAGACAGTCACAACGTTGTTCTCTAATCTCTTTGAAATAGTTCACATAAAAGATGGAATAAGGTGTGTGTGTGTGTGGGGGAACGTATGCTTCAGCAGAAGGAGGGTAAGTATGAGGAACTGACACAAAGTGTTTTCAAAGAAAAATTTGCTATTAGACAAGAGGCATATTAAACTTTTCTGAAAAAGAAAATTCCCAAGGGCTATTTTTCAGCTACATGAGGAAGTCTAACAACGATTGTATGTTCTCATGATTGCAATAAAGAACATTATATGAATAAGCCCCAAAGAGGAAGGCTTCTAAAAGACAGATGCTGCGGAACTGCTCATTTTCTTGCCCTAAGAGAAGGTTGCCAGCATTCAACTTTTAGGTTGAAAGTCTAAATTCATTTATTTTATGGCTAAGACACTTGACATTAACACAACAATATCTGTAGCCAATTTGCACATTGCTGATAAGAAAAAATATCAAAGGTTCCAGTCAAGATGGTAGAGTAAGTAAACGCTGTGCTTGCCTCCTCCCATGACCACATTAAAATTACAACTAAATTACAGAACAGTCAGTCTGGAGAACCAGCTGAAGAGTAGCTGAACGCAAGTCCTATAACTAAGGCTATAAAAAAGCCACGACAAGACTGGAAGGGGGGGAAGAGATGTGAAATGGGCTAAAAATAAAACTGTCATTATTTGCAGATGACATGATACTATATAGAGAGAACCCTAAAGATTCCATCAAAAAACTATTAGAACTGATAAATGATTTCAGTAAAATAACAGGATAGAAAATTAATATTCAGAAATAGGTCATGTTTTTATACACTAATAACAACTACCAGAAAGAGAAATTAAGAAAACAATCCCATTTACAACTGCATAAAAAAAAAATTAAATTAAAAAAAAAAACCTAAGAATAAATTTAACCAAAGAGGTAAAAGATCTATACTAGGAAAATTATAAAACATTGAAGAAACAAATTGAGGATACAAATAAATAGAAGCATATATCATGCTCACAATAGGAAGAATTAACATTGTTAAAATGTCCATACTACTCAAAGCAAACTAGATTCAATGCAATCTCTAGCAAAATACCAACATTTTTCACAGAAATAAAATAAATAATCTTAAAATTTATATAAAACAACAAAAGACATCTAATAGCCACAGTAATTTTGAGAAAGAACAAAGTTGGAGGTATCACACTACCTGATCCAAACTATGCTACAAGGCTAGAGTAATCAAAACAGCATAATACTAGCATAAAAACAGACAGACACATAGATCAATGAAACAGAATAGAGAGCCCAGAAATAATCCTGCACCTTATATGATCGATTAATCTATGACAAAGGAGGCATGAATATTTGTTGAGCTAAAGACAATCTATTGAATAAATGGTGTTAGAAAAAATGGACAGAACATGCAAGAAGACAAAACAAAATAAAACAAAACAAAAAACAAAACAAAACAAAAACTAGATCACCTTCTTATACCATATATAAGAACTCAAAATGGATTAAAGACCCAAAACCATAAAACTCCTAGAAGAAAACATAGGCAGTAAACTCTCTGACATTGCTTGCTCTTAGTAATTTTTTTTTCTTCAATATCTCCTTGGGCAAGAAAACAAAAGAAAAAAAAATAAATGAATTACATCAAACTAAAAAGTTTTGTACAGCAAAAGAAACCATCAACAAAACAAAAAGACAACCTACTGAAGAGAGGAAGATATTCACCAATGATACAGCTGATGAGGGGTTAATATTCAAAATTTATAAAGAACTCATACAATTCAATACCAAAAAAAAAAAATCTAATTAAAAAATGGGCAGAGGACCTTAACAGACATTTCTCCAAAAAAGGACATACAGACGGCCAAAAGAAAAGGGAACCCTTGAGCACTGTTGGTGGGATTGCAAATTGGTGCAGCCACCATGGAAAACAGTATGGAGGTTCCTCAAAAAATTAAAAATTAAAAAATTAAAAAACCTATGACCCAGCAATTCCACTTCTAGGTATTTATCTGAAGCAATCCAAACCACTAATTTGAAAAGACATACGCACCCCTATGTTCATTGCATTTACAGTACCCAAGATATGAAAGCAACCTAAGTGCCCATCAATAGATGACTGGATAGAAAAGATATAGAAGAAATATACAATAGAATATTTCTCGGTCATAAAAATAATGAAATTTTACCATGTGACAACATGGATGGACCTAGAGGGTTTTATGCTAGTGAAATAAGAGAAAGACAAATACTACATGATCTCACTTATATGTGAGATTTAAACAACAAAGTAAACAAAGAAACAAAACAGAAACAGACTCATAGATACAGAGAACAAACCGATGGTTGCCAGATGGGAGGGTGGGGTTCTGTGGGCTAGATGAAAAAGGTGAAAGGATTAAGAAGTACAAATTGGTAGCTACAAAATAGTCGTGGGCATGTAAAGTATAGCATAAGGAACATAGTAAATAATATTGTAAAAACTATATATAGTGCCAAGTGGGTACTAAACTAATTGGGGGGATCACTGTAAATTATATAAATGTCAACCACTATGCTGTACACCTAAAACTAATATAAAATAATACTGAATGCCAACTATAATTGAATAATAAAGAATTGATTGATAATATAAACAAAACAAGAAAGAAAAAAATCAAGCATAATAAAAAGACTAGTCATAAAAGTAAAGGGTTTTCCCCAAGTATATTTTATTAAAAACATGTGAACTTTCTTCTTTCAAACTGAATATATTCTAAAGCATTTAGAATAAATGAATTAGGATGCTTTGGGTTGCAAGCAACAGAAGTCCAACTTGAACAAAGAAAAAAGGTAGTTATTTGGAAGGATCTAGGGTAATTCCTCACAGAATAGAAGGGAGAATGGAATGGTTGTGTCTGCATGTGGCTGAAGCAGAGCTGGCTTTGGGGTGACTGGCTACAGAGATCAGAACCCAGCCAGGACACACTCCTCCTTGCACTGCAGCTTTCCTCAGTACATTGGTTCCATTCCTTTTCAGATGAAGATGGCCTTCCTCAGAGGGACGGTGGCCATAGGTCCCTCCAAAATAACATCTTCCCAGATCTATTTGTTTAAAAAATCCTAAAGGCTCTAATTGGCCCAGTTTCAGTCACCTTCCATTCCTCTGTGGCCAGTGGTGTCCTTCCTCTAGCCCAGTCTCAAGTCTGCAGATTCTATCAATCAGAAGAAGGGGAAAAGAGCACAGACAGGGCCACTGGGCAGGTAAATGTGAGGCACACTGACTCTCCATTTGTGACTACAAGAACAGAGATTAAGAAAATAAAGAAAAATTACTGACAATCTCATCACCCTCAAATTAATACTTCTGAATAAGATTCTATTCTGGTTTGTCCATTTGCATACATTTTAGTGTACAATGCTGTCACAGAGACACTTAAAAATACATTGTTTTGAAATCTATCTTAAGAAACAGGCTTTAAAACACAAAAACAATGTTTCTCTCTTGGGGATTCTTGGGGTCTAGTCTTACCTAACAGACTATTTCTGTTCCTGAATTTCCATGCCACTGGTGCTATAAAATATTGAATACTATCAAACTATCACTTTAAATGTCTACATTATCCAAAGTGGTCTCTTATCTAAGTGCTTTTCAGGTACAAGATCTGATTCAGGTATAGGCCTGCATTTCTTTTTATTTATTTGCTCAACAACATATTGAAAGCCTCTGTGGACAAAGCACTGTTCTAGGCTATGCAGAGTTGGTAGGAAACAAACAGACCAAACCCACTGCCTCTGTGGAGCCAGTAAGACATTGTGGATGGAGGAAAAACAATTCCAAGATAATAAGTAGGTAGGCAGTCCAAATGATCAAGATGACATTTTTAAAATGATTATTTTAACTCTTTATAATCACTGTACTTTTGAAAATTCATAGTAAATAAAATAGAGTAGCCAAATAAGTCTCAGCAAGAAACTAAAGGAGTTTTAGCAAAACAGCACCTTGATAATTATTTTCCTAAAATGATGGATAAAATATCCTAATAGCAAAGATCTTTGCTTATCAATACTTTGGGTAAATGATTAGGTTTTGTTAAATAACTTCCTCCCCTCAAACAAAGGACCATAATGGTTTTAGCTGACACAGGCACAGACATTACATGGCCTTTACTTTCTGCCATCATAATTACATAAAAATGTATTTCCGACCTTACAGGACACAGACATTATAAAATGAAAACTTTCATTTATATTTATGAAAAACTAACTTTTCAATCTTACAGCTTTATTTTTCTCATTTGGAACTATCTGCTTTTAACTTTATTATTTTTCTCACACTTGTGCTTCTTCCTCTTTATTCATTCTCACATTCTTGTATTTTCAGTTTCTTTTTAAAAGAATTAAAGTCTATGAATTTACCTCTGAGTAAAATCCTGGCAGAAGCACATCAGTGATCTTATGCTCTAAATATTTTGTAATTGTTTTACATTTCCTCCTTGGTTCCACAGTGACTTAGCTGGGTGCCTTTTTTTTTTTTTTTTTTTTTTAATCTCTATGTAGTTGGAATATTTGCCATTAATTTGGGACGTGGTCAGAAAACATGATGGCTTTTAAAATTCCTTGAAGAATTTACTTAGTACATGATTAATTTTTTAACTGCTTATATGTACTTTAAAAGGTGATATATTCTGTTTACAGAGACACAAAGTTTAAAATATATTTCTATTGACCTAATCCTATTACTTATTGTCTACTTCATCTAACAAATTGAAAGTAGAGTGACAAAGCCTTCTTCTACAACTGTTCCATCCATATCTTCTGTATTATGTGTTTGTTTACATTTTAATTATGCATTTATAAAGAATTTAACTGTTATACCTTTACTGTGGTATATTCCCTTTGTCAAATGTGGAACATTTGTTTCACATAGAAAGAGTAGTTAAGACAATTATTTAGATGTATCATTTTTATTTAACTTGTTTCCATTCTTACTTCCAGTATGATTTCCTCATCCTTTTTCTAATTTTATTTTTCATTTTCCTGGCAAATACCTTGAATTACCGTATTCAGGAAGGTATCAGATATCAGGGTTTCTAAATCTTTGCCCATGCATGAATATTTTCTATTTCTTTTCAAACTAGATGGCCGAGGGGAGCGTATGTATCAGTCTCCAAACCTCACACCTCTCTGGAAATTCCAACCCCTCAGCCAAGAATTTCTGCTAAAGGTAATGTTGTGTCCCTATCTGGTTAACATCTATCAGTTGTCTTCTCAAGTGTACTTGGTCAGGTAAGAGTTTGAGAACGAGTCTTTAAGAATTTAGTGTCCATTGAAAAGACCATGGCTACATTTTGTTTCACGGCAACCTGACTTTCCATTCTGAGGTCTCCGGACAGGCCTGGGCCAAGGCCATCTCTGTGGCTAGTACTGGACAGCACTGGGATTGGCAGCCCCTCCAGAGCCACATGCAGTGGGGAGAGGGAGTTCTCTAAACAAATGGCAGATCTGTTACTAGAAGGTGGAGGCAGGGATGCCAGGTAGCCAGAAACCACATAGTTCCACCAGAGGCAAGCTGATGGGAAAGGGATTTCACTAAACCGAATGAGATGCCTATGAAATATCTTCTCAGGATTCTCACCAAGAGTTTTTATATTATGTGATTTAAACCTAAGGGATTGGATTGAGGTCATTTCTGGAACTTGGACCTCATTTCTTTTTCTAATGTACACATATCTGTTTACTTAGCTTGGATAACATCTATCAGTTGTATAGAACATGGATGTTATTTTTTTATTCTGAATGGAATTGATTGGATAATTCGAACTACAGAAGATTAAATTCACTTATATATCCATGCTGTCACAGGAAGCAGACAATATTATGCCGAAGCTGAGTAGTGGGGGATTTTGAATTTGGCATTCAATTTAACGTCTCGAGTGTCTTCTCATCACTATTTTCTTATTTTCACAATATGGAACATCTGTTTCATGTAAATAAATGTAATAAAGAAAATGACTTAGATGTATATGCACATCTTGTGCCACAGACTAAGTTTAGTATTAATTTAAGCCATTTATTTTGGAAGGGAAGGGGATATTAACTGGTGGGGACTGCAGGGCTCACTGAGCGGGGCGGGGATGGAAATGCTTTCAAACTCAGGCACTTAATGCATAGATTATCCCCACAGCTATCCTCATGCTTGCTAATTCAAAAACAAAGTTAAAATGAAATAAAAATGGCTACGGGAAAATTCTTACAATAACAAATGAGGAGAAAAAATAGTATTAAAGAGTTACTAATGGCAATATAACTTAAAATAAGTAACACTAACTAAAAGCATAAATATCAACTAAAAAAATAAGTTCAGCTAAAACACACATGTTCAAACAGAATCCACTGTATCAGGTCAAGATGTGGTTGACTACCGCACAGTCTCTGCTCTGCTGGATAGACCACATAAGCACAGAGTTCCCAGCATGGATGCCTAGAGCCTTTCGTGGAGAACGGAGACCGAAGCCAAGGTCCACACTGAGTTTTGGTGTCTTAAACTCAGACAGTCCTGTCCTGTAAGCCAAATGGATTCCCTAAATATTTTCCAAACTTGTTGCTGACATACACATCTTTTCCCATCCTACATTATTCAGGCGATTCTACTTTTAAACCAAGAACAGGACTTTATTATTACTCCTAACAAATGTTTTGGTTCTTTATTTCAGCCCCTACCATCCAGAATCTGTGATAAAGGGCTTTTCCTTTACCTGTAAGTTTCTGGCAAATTTGCAAATGTTACTTTCTGTATCCTCCTCCAAATAGCTGATCAAAATAAACAGGACACAATTTTTAACCTGTAGTTTGAATGTAATATATACACTTGTAATTCTAAGAAAATGTCCATTTTTCTCAGTGTTTATAAAGGAAAACACACATGACCCTGTTTCTCTGCTTCTGGGGGTGAATCTTTCTGCTGGAACTGGCAAGATGAAATTTCTGGAATCTACGAGACTGGAGGTGGGTCTAACAGCCCACCTCGGAGGGCAGGGCCAGGGAGAGGGACACTGCAAAGGGATTCTCGGGCTGTTCAGGCCTCTCTAAAACTATGGTGAAGGGTAAAAGAGGTAAGGTAAAAAACAAGAGGCCCGCAAAGTCCTTGACAAGGACGCTTTCTCCTGTTGGTGCCTTTTGTTGCTGCTAATGCTGTTTTTCTTTTTAGCTACGTAATAATATAAAGAATATGGGGGGAAAAAAACATTTGTTTTATAACATCATCGCAAAAAAATTACAACTACAGCAAAAGCTTGGCACCTTTATAACTTAAGACAGGCTCATGATGTCCATCTCCCCAAATGAGGAAGAAAGGCAGCAAGAATAATCCTGTCCCTCATGCTCTGGAAAAAGTGAGCATGTTCATCAGTTCACCTTGTCTCAACAAGAAGGAAGAATGAGGAAAAACATTCTAGAAGCTTTATCAACATACAACCAACTTAGCCATAAAGAACTAAACCAAAAACAATAAAGTTGAAAATTCAGCATTTCTAAACATTTCACTTTTACTCAGATCTAATCGTCAAGTTAACAAACTATTACTCTGCCACAAAACTCTTTTTACTAATGAAAAAAAGGACACACAACCTGAAGACAATCTAATTTTGTTTTATTGAATACTATACCACATCCAATATTTACAGATGTAATTAAATGAAATTCATATGACTATCATATGGATCATTTAAAAAATTAATCTGAAACACTCAATACAATAACTAATTCATAATTTTTCAGCCAATATCCATCATGGTTGATTTAATAAAAACTATTTTCAAGAAGAGTTAAGTCTGAGGAAATATAAAAACATTCAGAAAAATATTCCGTATCTAGTCATAATCTTCCAGTTTTTCTGTAAAAGAAATCAATAACAATTATAGACATTCTGGCTACCATGAATTACATATAGATTTTTCTCAATTTCATGACTACTTTCTTTAATGCCATTAGTATAGAAAAACTATTCTTCCTTTGTCATAGTTTCATGTTAGGCTTAAATATTTTTTTATGTTTAAAAGGAATGCATATCCAAATTTAAAACCAGCTCCTAAATATTACTTTAAAAATAACAACAAGGCATGTGGCCACACGTTATTATCTTGACTCTCGATTATGATGGTCCATAGAAGGGAATAAATGAACTATAAAATGAGAATCTCCTAACCAGTCCTAAGTGTGACAATGTAGTATTGCCAGATGCAGTCACAGACATTAGGAGAACATGAGAAATACCGCACCTACCTCTACATGTCTGAGAGAATACCAGGGATGTGTGAACTAATGGCCCTAACTCACATCTGCAACAACATTCTTAGAATAGAATTACAAAAAAATGTGGGGATCCAAGTGGCAGAAGCAGGGCATCAATTTCCCTAACTGCACAAATTTAAAGATCTCTTTTTCTCTCTGGTTTTAGGTGAGCTAGTTTTACTATCCATACACAGAATTAAGAAATTTAACATTTCTTATCTTTAAAACCTATGAGCTGTGTTATTATCCAGAGTCTGTTCTCCCTTTTCCTTTGAAAGATCATGGTATTTCAAAATGCATTATTATTTTTTGGACAACCTAGACATTAAAAGGTAAAGCATTAAATCCTATCTATATGTCTGAACCATTTGAAAAATATTGAAGATAAAATAAATCAGTGTCAGTGACAACAACTTCTTTAGTATTAAAACTCTGAAAACTAACAGTTTTTAATGATATTTATTGTTGCTAGACTAACACTGCTGAAGGGGTATATAAGCATGACTTAGAAATTCTAATGAAAAAATATCATTGATTATCCACAATTTAAAACCATTCACTTCTCAAAAAGATTCTGGAAATGATAGTGGTACCTGATATATATATATATTTATTTTGGGGGGGGTCCATTTTGTCATTTATTATTTATTTATTTCCCCCCCTCCTACTTGCCCCTCTCCTCTGGTAACCACTAGTCTATTGATATTGATTTTTTTTTTAAATAAAAATTTCCCTCATGTACAATTAAAAGGTTTTTTGTTCAACAAACCTATTTTTCAGATAATATAAAGGCAAATTTCTAAATGTTATGGATCATTATATAGTTGAAATCACTGGAGTCCAAATTAATGGTGCTTGAAGGGCCATATTAAATAACATATATTATTCCTACCCATGAAGAGTTTGAATAGCTCATGAAAATTTACAGAAATGAGGGTAAAAGTTGAAACAACAAGGTACGGTGTGTTTGCAATCGAACCACAGCAGAGTATCCTCATCTAGTGCTTATTCAATGCTAACAGATGCATGCACTGGTTTTACAGAAATCAGATAATACATATGCTTAATATATTTCTTTTAAATGTAAATATACTATAAATTTAAATTTTTTTCGGAAAGACATGTTTTGTTCTGCAAGTTACCATTTACCAAAATACAACACACTGATGACTGCTGTTCCTTGAGTAACAGCACAGGGCCACACACTAGTTTTCTTAAAATGCAGGGCAGACTTACCTTTGTGGTCAATAGTTGATCATTTTTCGAAGGGCGTCATAGCACTTCCATTTGTCTGGAATGTAGAATGGCTCAAAAATGTGCGGAAACGGTGTATCATACCCACAGACTCTTGATATAGGAGCTTCCAGGTTCAGGAAACATTCTTCCTACAGAGAAGAATATAGACAATTAACTTTAGGAAGATGTCTTTTTATCCAGAGATGAAATATTTCAACTTAAAATACAATTGCACCTAAGGGAATTAAAATAATTCAGTATGTCAGAATGTAAAACAAAGCAGGTTTAAAAAGTAGGTAAAAAATAGCATCTTTGGAATGGTCCCAATTCTACTTAAAATATGTTTTCATGTATATATATGTATTTTATACCTACATATATGTTATTTGAGCCAAACTGGAATTATAACAAACATGCTGTTCTACAAATATAAATGTAATATAAGGCATGACAAAATTGTAACAAAATGTTCACAATAAACTCTGCAGCTCAAAATTAGTGATGGTACATGTTTTCTCTTATTTCCTGTATTTTTCAAATTTTATATACAATAATCATGTATTACTTAATAAATGTTTGTAATTACACAGTCAGACTGAACTTCTACCAGTTATTTGACTGTGTCCTGGTCTCTCTCATAAGTAGGCTTCTGTAGATGCCTTCGGTCTCCTGGCCATGGACGCCCCAAGCCCACTGATCTCAGTCTGACTGACATGCACACATCTCTCAAGTCTCACTTTAGGAGTCACTTCTGCTGGGAAGCCTTTCTTGACATCTCCCCAACCCTGCACCACCAAAGACAAAGAAAGGGCTTCTGCCCTGAGCTCCCACAGCACAATCCACTCACTGCAGTTGCCCAATAATCTATCTTCCTTGAGAGACTATGGACTCTATGAGGCTAGAAATCTGGTATATAAATGTAAAATCTCAACTACATAAAAATTCTGTAGTAAATTATCTTCAGAAAAAAAATATTCAGGTGACAATGTAAAATTAGAAAATAAAAATTTTAGAGAGATAAAAAAATCTAAAAAGAGAGAGAGAGATGATTAAACTACTCTTATGAAAATGATATTAATTTTCCCATTCACAGTTATTACCCGAAAATAAAACCTTTGGTTTTTTATATGTCCACTTTCTACACCACCTTGCTTCACCAAGGATTTGAGCAGGTCTACATTTTCTTACATGTTTTACTAATTGTATTTTTAAATTTTCATTTGAGCAGATATTTTTACATGAAGAAATCCTGATGCCCGATGCTCAGTCCCTACCCTCTGTGTATATTTCTTCCTGTATATTAGGGCAGAAAGGGCACAGGAATGGGACAAATTAGCTCTGAAGGGTACCAACTGACCATTTACACACCTCTCCCTGCCCCCAATAATCACTGTGACTGCCAGTGTCCAGTGACAAATAAATGTTGACTTTCCTAGCAACAAGAAATCTTCAACAACTTGAGAAGCTTGCATACATAAGATTTAAAGAGTCACCTAAGAAATTCCACTACTAATAAGCCCCGAAGAGATGGCAGATCAGGTGGATTATTTCTTGATTGCAAGAAGTAATTTTAAAGGTATTTAAATTTTCAATTTGGGATTAACTCAGTTTTCCTACTTCAGTTGACTTTCCATCTTCACTGAATAATACATAAACAAACTATCCATGGACACTGCAAAATACAGAAAACTCAGGGCAAAATATTTTGCTAAACGCCTTCGATTTTGCACTTGTTATAAAATTTTTCTTTCTAACTAGTACCCTGGAAAGCTGTCCTACAACAAAATGATCTATCAGTGTTTATGAAAATCACTCCCTTTAATATAATAACTAAAATTATCAAACTTAAATTTTTTTTCAAATAGCAATACTTCTAATTCCTCAAGAATGAGAATCACTCCTCACAGGAATACATCTAAATCTTTGCACAGGCATGGAAAAAGGTTTGCGAGTTCACACTTGAACTATAAACCAGGGTCATCCATTGAGGCTGAGAGTGGCAAGGAAGTAAGAAAGCCCTCCACTTTGTACTTTATAAATATTGGAGTTTGTATGACACAAAATTAGGTTTGTGATTAAATGGCATAAAGGAAATAAAGGAAAAAATGAAATAAAGGAAAAGACTAAAGTAAAGAATTATCTTCTTATTTGAATAAAAGTTCCTATTTTGTTACAAAAAATTGTGATTTCATATGAAGCACTTCCTTTAGAAACAATTACTGTCAGTTACATGGAATTATATGATTATTCCATACTATTTATAAGTATATAAACATATTGTAAAAATCATAGATGACTATGATTCACCACCTGAAACGGTTTAAAATTTTAACATTTACTAAAGCATATTAAAGAGACAAATTATTCCTTCTGTGGACTTGTTTTAAAACT